>JAHWFO010020901.1:1006103-1020713 GCA_023313115.1 Rhysida immarginata
GGGCCCCCTCTGGCCCGGATAATGCCGGTAACCCGTCGTGGAAGAGAGTCTACCAGTCCCCGGAACATATCCACAGGCACTGCAAGCCATCCCGCCTCCACTGCACTCCATAACGATCCTGCATTTAACAGTTGTGTTGGTGACGACCTGACAGATCGTTCGATGATGTCTCATAAATGTTCAATGGGATTGCAATCTGGGGAACGTGGAGGCCAAAGCATTGTCATCAAGTCGCTAGCAAGTTCCTCTAGCCACTGCCGTGTCATAAGGGCCGGAGGCGGGGTAAAAACAGTTCATGAAGGGGTGCAGGTGGTCCCCAAGCAGATCGACGCAGGAAGTAGCACGTAGAGTGGATGTCAGATGCACCAATGGACCCATTGTATGCGACGAGAAACCCCCATACAAGTATGGAGCTTCCATCTACCAGAGTGGTCCCACCTGTCTATGACTTCGTGTGGCCTGCCCCAGACACTGATACGACCATCGGCCCAATACAGCCGAAACTGTGACTTGTGGGACCAGGCAACCCTTCGCCAGCCCTCAGCGTTCCAATATTGATGTTGGTTGGCCCAGGCTAGGCATTGCCGACGATGTGCAGTTGTCAAGAGTGGCACCTGTCATGGCCTCATGCTCCCAAAGCCTGTAGCTGCCAAGGTTGCCAAATTGTCGTCATGGACACAGTTGTGGGATGTCCCTGGTTGTACCGCATGGTGATTTGGCCCGCTGTCGCCGTTCGGTCAGCAGTTGCAAGCGGGGTGACCCAAGGAACACCTCAGGCATCAATGAGGCGTGGCCAGCCCGTCCGCTGTCTGACCTGAGTTGTAACCCCTTGTTGGGTGTACTCTCGATAGACCCTTGCAGCAGTTGTGCAGGAAAATTGCAGGGTGTTGGCTACATCCGATATTGAGGCAACCATCCGTCTGGCACCAACAATCATCCCCTGTTCAAATGCAGATAGCTCTCGGCATGCTGCCATTTCTGCAGCTAATTTTGCTTATAATGATTATGTGATAGCAAGGAGTCCTGTGCACCTGCATTCCGAGAATGGAAGCAGTGGGGTCTTTTGGTGAGTGAGTGTATATGGATAATCGTTGCACTTATAGAATATATACTATTTAATTTGCTGCTTTGACCTACCGTAAATCCTCTACTATAATGCAAATTTTTTTGGCCTAAAAAAGCACCTAAATTTGCTGGGTCGTATTATACAAGAGGATAAATATCAACCCTCCAACGATGACTGCTGCAGGAGGGGATTTTGTCCGGAGGGAATTTTATCCTGATGAAATTAGCGTATAATATGCATTAATTATATTGCATATACAGCGTCCAGTTCATTATACAATGAATTAATTCATTTTTCATTTGAATTTCTCGTCGCCAACATTTAATACAAAAATAACTCCTCCCAAAGACAGACCATCAATATTGATTGTCTCCGATTCCAAACTGCTTCAAACTACTGTCCTAATGAAATTCACAACGAAATTACCGTGTGTTATAGATTGATTATACAGCATATACAGTGTCCAGTTCATTATACAATAAATTAATTCACTTTTTATTCGAATTTCTCGTCGCCAACATCTAATACAAAAATAACTCCTCCCAAAGATCGCTACTTCCAAATAGGCCTACTTCAAAACTGCCTTGAACCAAAGCCTACAAGAAAGCTTATGCAGTCAAGTTATGAAAAATGTTAAACTGAATAAAGATTACTTGTTTTTTTTTTTATTAAGAAAATTGATGCACTGTTGTTTTTTTTTGTCGATGTGGAGTGAGAAAGCTTTCCCTATCAATGTAGGGCTATAAACTTCCAAACTGCCTCGACGAAGTTGCTTTCTGTGCTGATCACATTCACATGAATTTACCGTGTATTATACATTAATTACATTGCATATTCAGTGTCCAGTTCATTATAAATAAATTAATTCACTTTTTATTCGAATTTCTCGTCACCATCATCTAATACAAAAATAACTCCTCCCAAAGATCGCTACTTCCAAATAGAGACCATCAATATTGACGAAATTGAACTGCTTCGAACTACTGTCCTGATGAAATTTTGGAGCAATATACTGTGTGATATAGATTATTTATACAGCATATACTGTGTCCAGTTCAGTATACAATAAATTATTTCACTTTTTATTTGAATTTCTTGTCACCAACATCGAATATGACTTCTCCCAAAGATCGCTACTTTCAAATAGGCCTAATTCCAAACTGCTTCGAATCAAAGCCTACAAGAAAGCTTATGCAGTCAAGTTATGAAAAATGTTAAAACTGAATAAAGTTTACTTGATTTTTCATTAAGAAATGTTCTGTTCTGTGGGGTTTTTTGTTTTTTTTTTATTATTATTATTATTTTTTTTTTTTTGTCGATGTGTGAGTGAAAAATGTAGGCCTATAAAATTCCAAACTACCCTGACGAAGTTCCCTTCTGTGCTGATGATATATACACGAATTTATCGTGTATTATACATTAATTACATTGTATTGACACTTCCAGCAGTTCATTATACAATAAATTAATTCACTTTTTATTCGAATTTCTCGTCGCCAACAGCTACCGTGATATGAAAACTAAATTCTTCCAAAGATCGTTATACTGTACTTGCAAACTGCCTCGAACCAAAGCCTACAAGAAAGCTTATGCAGTGAAAATATTAAACTGAATTAAGATTAGCCTACTTGTTTTTTTTTTATTAAGAAAATTGATATAAAGTCGATGTGTGAGTGGGAAAGCTGTCCATATCAATGTAAGGCTATAAACTTCCAATGGTTTTAATAGGGCAAATGTCCCAGAAATGAATTGAATTTTGGTGAATTTAAACTTTATACAATTTTGAACAAAGACAAGAAAGTTCAATTAAATGCATTTTTACATTTCTACATTTTAAGATCCAGAGTATTTAAAAATAAAAATTATTTTCTGTATATTTTTGCACATTTTATTTCTCGCGAGGAGTCAAAAATGGGGATCGCATTATACTAGAGGATAGCATTTTTGCTGTTTTTTTGGGCCGAAAAAGTGGAGTCGCGTTATACAAGGGGTCGCATTATAGTAGAGGATTTACGGCATTACCTCTTTCAATAGCATCCTGTATACAATTCCTTTGAAGCACAGCTTCCTAAGTGACAAAATGAATGTGTCAAGTTGACTGTGTGACAAAATCATCTTTGGATGAAATGAATATGGCGATTTGAATGAGATGGCATGATTATGACAAAAAATTACAAGAACATATGGTATAACCTGTTGCAACTGGGAAATTCTGATGGTATTGTAGTTTATCATATTTCACCAAGATTTCCAACTCTCCCATTTAACTCATTTTTCCTCTTTGTTCCCTTAACTCGTTTTTCCTCTTTGTTCCCACCTCTAGTTCCCTTATTTTGGTTAAGTACTCAATTTTTTACAAATGATTTTCCCCTCTGCCTATTTTTTTGTTTTGCTGTGTCACGCTTTTCACCCCCCCCCCCCCCCAAGAGCGTGACGTATTACTTGAACGTCCCCTTTTCCAAAATGTTGTAGTAGGATACAGCATTAACAAATCACCCTTCACTGTCGCTAAAGATTGTCTGTATAACCATACTAGCAGATAGCATAACCCGAAATTTCTTGGATACAGGCAAATATGGAAGTTTCCATTGCATTGAAGCATTCTTTGATTCAGTTTGAAAATGGTGCACTCACAATTCATTGCCTGTAATTATCCTAATTAGGAAAGGATTTCCAGCAACAGGCCCATACGATTCATTTTGTCTGTCTGTTTCTGGGTACCCATCAACTAGATACTATCCAGAAATATAAACGATCATGCATGATATGAACATCCAAATTCAGCTGCTGCTACAGTTTCGATTATAATGTGTATGTCATCGCAAATTATGTCCTCTGCCCGCTTTACAGTTCTTCTGTATCCATCTTGACCAGATGACCTCATCATTTTTCACCAACAACTTCAAAGCATCTTGGGAGAACTTTCCAATACAGTTGTTTACATACTGCTTTTCGCAACAAACAAATATCACCAAAACCGGAATTACTTCCTTATGAATATTCTTTATAGGAAGGTTTTTTGCAAGAAATAAAATTGCACAACAGCCACAGCTTCTGGACTGTATGCTTCCAGTACCATTGCCATGCTTAATCCAAGCCGAGCATGCACAGACGATATCCTGCGTCTATTAATTGCAACTGAACTGAAGCCCTATTGATAACCTTGGAAACCAAATGCAAGCCTTTTTCATTTTGTGACTTTACTGACTTTCTCTCGTATAACCAACTTTGAACAGAATTCTTATTTTCATGCCATATTTCATTATTTAAAGATACCTTTGATAACTGTAAAACGTATATTAAGTTTTTGATGTGACGCCAAAGGAAGAACAGTACTTGCAAAGCATTCTATGACAGTTGATAGCAGCTAGCTGTCTGTAGCAATTCTTTGATTGTTCAAGATACCTGTAATTATTACTTCACAGCCTTGAATGTTATGGTAAAACAATCACTTTTTAGTCACTACGTTTCATAACTGAGCCTCTGTTAAGTTTGTTTTTGCAATTTTCAACTCAACTGGGTCTCAACAACGACTCTGCAATGGCTAAGACTCATTTTTACCAATGCGTAATTCGGTTCTGAATTTGTTTTAAAAATTTTACATATGCTAAGATAAGACATTAAGCTTGTACTTATAAGTGTGTGGAGTTGTCCTTTAATAGAAAACATTAAGGGTGTTTCCAATAAGTCTGACTGGTCACTAATAGATCACGTGATACATTTGGAACTTTTCCCAATGAGTGATTATCTGCATGTGTGGTTTTAGACAGTCAATTGTGATTATTCAAAACTGGAATTACAGTATACTTTCACTAATTCGACACGC
Organism: Rhysida immarginata; assembly: GCA_023313115.1. NCBI lineage: Eukaryota > Metazoa > Arthropoda > Chilopoda > Scolopendromorpha > Scolopendridae > Rhysida > Rhysida immarginata. The sequence goes on from JAHWFO010020901.1 coordinate 1,010,996, forward strand.
ATCAGACCAAGGTTATGCAGGATTACTGAAATTGCTGGATTACTGGAAGGTTGGTGGGGGAGGGAGAATTCATAAATAACAAACTACTTAGTACAAAACGACAAATGTATCAAGAAATAAACTAAACTTCATTTGTGAATGTAGAATACAGTATTACTTCTAAATTACATCGTACACTATTATACATTTCAAAAGTTTACTGAAATATAATTGCATAATGTGTTTGTACATTTCGTAAAGATTAAAAAAAAAAATTCGGTAAGGATATGATCCCAATGAGCTGCTTTCTCAAGGATGTTTAAAAAAGCTTGATAGGAACCCATCTGAGAATGTTATATTATTGGACGGGCAAGAGTAGAGCACGGGTGGATTATTAGAGAGAGTGCTGTACCTCATTAGAACTCTGACAGTGATTATGAAATAAAATATTTATTATCCTAATTTTTTTAATTTTTTATGATCTACGCTTCACTCATATTAACTTCATTCTTATAGATGTGTATTTAGACATCCTTATTGTTGGAAAAGTTATATTGTGCATCAGACTGCAAAAGATTTGAATTTCTCAATATCTTGGCAGCCATTTTGATTCCACTTGACCGCCTTGGAGTCAGGTCGCACAAAATGAGCGAAGTGGTCATTTATTTTAGATGGGATTTTCGTGACCATTTTTGAATGGTTGTGACCCGTCAGATTTATTTTAAATGTTACCCTAACTTATAAATACCCTAAATGTTACACTGTATATTCAAACTTCTTTATTGCAGAATTTTTTTATGACAGAATCTCCATAACTTTAAATGTTGGTGTAAGTAATTCCATCATATACAGGGTGTTTCAAAATTATGTACAATAAATTTAGTGACATATTCTTCAGGTCAAAAGAAGACGAAAATGTTCTATAGCACTTTGTCTGGAAACGATTTGTTTGCGAGTAATCCAATATCATACAGTAGGGAAGCACGGTAGTTAGCGGACGATATTTTAGTCGTTCCAGCGTTTCGACCCAACACTAGGTTGAGTGGTTTGTTCCATTTAAACCTACTTTAGGGTTGTTCCATTAGTTGTGTACGGTTGTTTCCATTACTGTAGTTTCACTACTGTACATTCACTAGGAATATCAATTTCAGAAGGTTTGCGTGTTTTGACATACCCATTACGATTTACGTAAAAAAAAGTCAGGTACACGTATTCCAGTGCAGAATACACTGACATGCACCTAATGTATGGTCTTGCGGACGGAAATGCTGTGGAAGCAAGAAGACTCTACCAAGAACGCTTTCCGAATAGACGTTTGCCAAATAACCGAACATTTGTATCTGTCAAGCAAGAAGACTCTACCAAGAACGCTTTCCGAATAGACGTTTGCCAAATAACCGAACATTTGTATCTGTCGACAGACATTTGAGGGAGCGTGGTTCCTTTGGCCGTCAAACAGGACAAGGGCGGCCTGTAGCACATTCTCCGGATGAGGAGGATGTGATAATTGACATCATACATGATGAACCACAGACAAGCACCCGTCGTATTTCTTCCATGGTACACATTCCGCACTCATCTGTTTGGCGCATTCTTCACCGTCAGCTTTTGCATCCATACCACCTGCAACTGGTTCAGGCACTGAACTATCCACACCGACAACGATTTTGCCAATGGATACAACGTTGTCATGCTGCAGACCCTAGTTGTCTCAGCCAGATACTTTTCACGGACGAAGCAACCTTCACCCGGACAGGAATCGTAAATTCTCACAACCAGCACCATTGGGCAGATGCTAACTCACATGTTACCAGAGCTTGAACGCATCGAGAGTGTTTCTCCGTGAACATTTGGTGTGGAATTGTCGGAAATTTTAATTGGCCCTTATGTGTTGCCGCCACGATTGACTGGGCGAACGTATCTTTTGTTTCTGCAGAATGCATTGCCAGAATTACTGGAAGATGTTCCTCTTTTGATAAGATCTAACATGTGGTTCATGCATGATGGCGCTCCAGCACATTTCAGCCATGTTGTGCGAGCACACCTTAATGCTGTATACATGAATCGGTGGATAGGTCGAGGTGGACCGGTAGCCTGGCCTCCTTAATCCCTTGGACTTTTTTCTGTGGGGTCATGTGAAAACGATCGTCTACAGCACAGAAGTTCCTAACATTATGGATCTGCGACAACGAATTGAAAATGCATGCCAAACCGTTCGTAATGCTGGCGACGAACTCTTCCATGACATCAGACGGTCGCTCATGCAACGAGCCGAAGCGTGCGTGCGAACTGGTGGCGGCCACTTTGAACAATTCCTGTAATTTGGAGCCACGGGTTTAGTTGGCTGTATCGCGTAAATAAATCGTTTCCAGACAAAGTGCTATAGAACATTTTCGTCTTCTTTTGACCTGAAGAATATGTCTCTAAATTTATTGTACATAATTTTGAAACACCCTGTATTTACAACAGATGATTTTTAAATATTTAGTGCATTTCTTGAAGTTTAAACTTTATAACTTAATATGTGTTTTTGCTCTTGTTAGTAAAACTAGTTGTGGTCTGTTATGCATCCTTGATGAAGCTGGGAATAAATGGTGAAGCTAATCTGAATCTTATGTCTATAATGTACAGTAATCCCTCGTTCTCACCATCCGCGGTTTCGTATATCCGTGTCAAACTTTTTGCATACTTGTCCCTTCATACACATTGGGAAATTCGTGTATCTGCGGTTTGTCCTGAACTTTTGTTATTGGGTTTCTTCTTTTTGCTTACTCTCTGTTCACGTAGTAAAATACACTGATGAGCCATTACAGTATGTTTGATACGACATAGGATCACCTTTCGGCAAAACCATGGACATGCAGTGAGGCATTGACTCTACAAAGTGCTGGTAGGTAGTTTGAGGTATCTGATACCAGGTGCTTATTAGTTGGTTCTCCACTTTCCATACATTGTTAGCTCGTATCCATCCAAGTGTGTACGTCACAGCTTCTGTGGGAAATCAGCGCATCTGCAATTGACCGTCCACATGATAGACCAGAAAATGTGACTCGCTGGGCCAAGCAACTTTTTTCCAGTCTTCTATAGCCCAATTGCTGTGCTCCCTGCCCCTGTGTAAGCACAGTTGGTAGTTGCGTGCTGTAAACTGGAAGGACTTGCCTAGGGTGATGGCTATGCAGGCCCTACACAGAACATTGTGCTGAACTGTGTACTGAGACACATTATCTCAGTCACCACTGTTGTATTTGCTGGTGATTTAGGGCACTGTAGCCCTTCATTCACAGCGAACAATACATACTAGTCTTCACGCCCCTCTGGAATCAGTGCACCGTGGACGGCAAATGGCAAGACAGCGACTCGTCGATTCTCCATCCGTACATCATTTTTGATAAGTACTCACAATAACTGCACGTGAACAGCCCTTAAAACATGCCGTTTCAGAGATTGACATTCCGAGGCTCTTGGGCATCATGATTTGTCCTTTGTCAAAGTCTGAGTAAATCTGCTGCTTTTGCCATGCTGCAGCCGAACACTCTACATGCAGAAACTCAGTTCACTGACAGTTTATATATGGTGATATTAGCCATGTTTGCGTCATACATTTGTTTTAGGGCGAGCTTATTACTCTGGTGGTCATAATGTAATGGCTCATCGGTGTATATTCAATGCAAGTAAACTGTAACAGTGGCATTTTACAAACTTTCTTTTTGCAAACATGCATTATTGTGCAGCTTATCATAGCTCTGAAAAAGAAAAACTGTGACAATCCACTTCATGCAAAACGAGCAAGAAAGATTTTGTCGCTTGAAAATAAGTTTGAAAGTTCTGAACATGTTGACTGAGGAAAAGAGCAATTCTGATGTCAGCTGAATATTTAGAGTTAATGAATCCACTGTTCACAAAGAAAAGCGAAGAGGCCATCAGACAAATTTAGTTTGTTTTACTGTTCAGTCTTTTAGAAATTGAACCATTGTTCCCTTTAATTTTTGTTGTTTAATAACTTTATCTTTAAAGTTATTATCCATCTGAATGCTAATAAACCATCATAACGCTTTTGCCCCTTTATCTGCGAATTCAGTATACGCTGAGGTTTTCAGGAATCAAACCCTCATGGATAACAAGGGATTACCATATTGCAAAGCTTCAACCAGTTTCATTAAAAAATAAATAACTTTAGTATACATGACCATTTAGGGTCTATGCCAGGTTGGATGAGCTGTGAGTGCTTCACAAAGAAATAATTACTTTCAAATTCAAATCCACCGAATATTCCTGTGAAACTATTTGAATATTTTGTAGATCTGTATAGAATAATTCCGGCTGTGGTCAGGGCTAAAGTTGACCCATTTATTTTCAGTATGATGTTTCTAATAATGTGGTCATTTGTATAAAATTTGCCTAAATTTAGTTGGCAAATCCCGCATTTAAGTACATAGATCCGTGATCTGTGCAGAGGTGATATCTTGTCTTTAGTAGATCCTAGCAAGTTTTTTTCCTTCTATGAATGCCCACAGAAGCAACCATACCATCAAAAATTTGCTAAGGGAAGGCTAATGTCTTCCCCTTCCAAGCGCACTCCCTTATAACTTGTTCGCACTATAATTCTTGATCATGATCACTTTACACACGTTTAAGGTGAATCATGTTCAAGCTTTATCGACAAATCCTTACGTTCACACTGCAAAATTTTAATCACGATCAGAGTTACAATTTTTGCCGCTAAATGGCATCACTGGAGTCTTTAGTGATAGGCATTTTACCGCTGACCTAATCTTCTCCGGTTATAAAAATAACTTGGATTCTTTCTTGTTTCGGTTGATAACCGATGTTCAGGAACAAATAGAGTTCCTTCTACGTTAACTGTTCATGGCACAACGCTGCAATTAGTTCGTGAGACTCTTAAATATATAGTGAAGTGGTGTTTTTCCACCATTAGGAAAATCTTAGCGAGCGCACTGGATTCTGGGAGTTGATTGACTTTGAACGTGCGATTTGATCAGGTTATAGGAATGTGTGTGAAATAACACGTTCCCAACAAGAGGATCACGTTTCACTTAATCACGTTCCGTTCACACTACATTTTTTGTCATGATCAGCGAATTGATCATGATTTGTAGTGTGAACAGGGTATTATGTTTCCCCATTTCACTGGTCAGATTAAAAAGGCATAAAACATCAAAGTGCACCTAATGGTCATCTTTACATAAGCTTGTTAATAAGTTTAACACCATAGTGATCTGTTATGTGTTATATAATTGGAGTTGATGGTTGGATCCCAATCTTTGATATTTAAACAAGGCTAAAATTGAGCACCTCTTATAGGATGGAAAATTTTTAAGAGGCATTTTATTAATAAAAAAGAGAAAAAAAAATGTTTGGGTACTTTATTTTAATAAAGTTATAGCTGCTATATTTCCAAGCGTTGACACCAAGGTCTATATAATAAATGGTCATCGAGTTTTCACCATTTTCCATTGTTTAGAGAAGCTAGGGAATTTAAATCACGCTACGTGCTGCTTAAGTCGCAATTGCCCAAGTGCTATTTATGTGGCACCTAGTGTGACCTGAATTTCCTAACTTGTACAGTTATTCTATTTATATAGTTGATGCCCAATGTTAAGAGTAAGCTATATAATGCATTCACATTGCTTTATCAATTATTTATTTAAAAGTTTTGCAGAATACACTAAATTTGGCACTATAATGTCATCAAATTCGGCCCAATTCAGTTCTGGTTTCAATGAAAATATGAAACAACTTAGTGTTTGTTATAGTATTTCAAAAATTTATTAAATTTCATTTAAAAACAAATATTTATAAAAAATTATTTAAGTTTTTAATAAGTCATAGAAATTGGATGACTGGCATCATTTGCAATATTAACTAAGTTTGTAATTAAGTTTTCTTATTCTAATGATCCTGTATGACATATACGGTAAGATCAAGATAATTCCAAACTCTTGTGCATAGGTATCTGTCATCTTTTGACAATACCTATAATGTTAAATGTTCTTGTTCATTTTGCTACATGTATGCTATTCTTATATGCGTGCTAAATATTTTTTTAACACTTAAGAAATTAAGGCTTATTAAAACAGATCCATGTGTAATTTGTCAAGGATTGTTTTTAAATACAGTAAGATCCCGTTTAATGTGAGGGATTAGTTTCAAAAAAGTTAAATGAGATCATCTTATCACGTAAATAATAGGAATATGTGAAACAGGACAGTGAATTGTAACAATGCCACGCCCCCCCTATTAGCATATGCAGCTATAGTTAATGACTAAAGCTGAGGGACACAGAAATTGTATAAGTTTGGAACTGATGTTAACCATGGGTGACTAATTGATTTAACACACTAAACTTAAAAACAAACTCCTTTTATTGCGTTTACTAAAGGAATATTTAAATACAAGCATTAATTGGAGTTGTGCAATCATCACTAATACACACAACAGGGCCCCCTTAGTCATGCAAATCAAACAGCGGCAGCCAAACAGCTGATACGGACTCATGCTGTCCTTACAAATTAAAAATGAATCTTCAAAACGAAAATACCTTGTATGTGGCTGAGGCAATAAATTGCCAAATTGTGACCCTGTCCACAGTGTCTGGTGCAGCAAATCAAATGCAAATGAGCGATGAGCATTGTGGGTGCAGTAACATGCTATAGCATGCTGCACAACGACACTAGACTAACAGTCAACGATTGACGTTGGAGAACGTCACATGGTCCTTTTTCCACCTGTGCTCACAGCTGTGACAGGTCGGGGAGAACCACAGAAACCCCTGCACACGTGTCTTTGTGCATATCACCGTGACTTAAATATAGTTTTGTGTTAACCTGTGCCTCTTCCACGTAGTGCCACTGCCTTTTACCAAAATACTGAACTCATCGCAGAACAAGCGCATGGGATGCTAAAACAGTGCACACCACCACTGCAAAATACGCTATTTACAAATGTGCATACACTATTTAACAGAGCCAGCAAGAAGCTACACCATTGGGATTCATTGCCCCACACCATGGGCTTAATTCTAATTAAAATTTTACTGCAGACGATGCTTGTAGCGTGTACAAAACAAACTTCTGTTCAACCGGAGAAATACTCGCACGGACTTTTTTCTCTTAGACACAGACAGGAACGATAACATGTGCCACAGGTGGGAGTGAGAGTTCTCCTTCCACGTAAACACAAATTTTTAATATCTCTTGTTCCGGGCATAGGAAGAACACCTCAGGGAAATCGCGTCAGGGGATTAAAGTAAATAAAGTTCACTCACCATAAAGAAGTCAAACGGGCAGGAAACACAGCTGCTTAAACAGCGATACCTGTTCACGGGTTTTGATCCCATGTGTAGGCCGTCAAATGTTTCAAACGTCGTGATTCCACAAAATTCAATGGTTGCTGTCTCTCTCTCTCTCTCTCTCTTTTTTTTTTTTTCCCCCTTCGCAAGCTACCATTAATTCAATTAAACAGGTGGTGGCCTTACAGTATAACAGAGGGACATCAGGAGTTCCAACTAGTTTCGCCATTTATTCCCGGCTTTGTCAAGGATATACAGCAAGAGGCATGCAAGCCTTTATATATACAGAACAGTGGTACAAGTTAAGCAATGAACGTAAATACATACAAGAACCAATAGGATAAAAAGTAAGGGGGCCAATGAGAAAAAGGACTTAATGGCCAGTAGAATAAAATAGAATAAATACAAAAATTTTTTTTTTTTTTTTTTAAGATACACAAAAGAGAAGTTGTACAGAGATGGTGCGTTTAACGCGGACCGAAAAGAGAACATATCCGGTTGTCCGAAGACAAGAGAATTAACATAAAAAAAAACATTACAGAATAAAGGGGTAAAAAACTTACAAAATGCAGAAGAAACATAAAATAAGGAAAACGAGAGAAAATCATAGTAGATCAGATAAAGAACTAAGTATAGCAAACACGTTAAAGTCCGTCTGGCAATTGAGAAGCAAGTGTGGGGTGGACTTCTTGGCCTTAAATATTTCGATCGCTTCGAGGGTAGCAGTTTTTTCAGGTTTATTACAGATGTGCAAGACAGACATAACCTCTTCTTTTGTCTTCAAAGTGTGTCCGGAATCTGCGAGATGGTTTGCATAGTGGGAGACACGGTCCCGTTTTCTATACGAGTCAAGGTGTTCCTTGAATCGCAATGCAAGATTGCGGGTCGATAATCCCACATAGAACTTATCGCAAAACGCACAATTCAGGCGGTAAACTCCGGATTGGGAATATTTGTCGGAGGTGACGGAGGTGGGCGGGTTCAGGGTGCGAGCAGCTGGCGTTGGAGTACGAAATGATATACGGAGGCCAAGGGACGATAAGAAATCGGAAAGCTGGGAGAAATTAGGTCCCAGATCCTTTATCCACGTTACCTTTATCGGCCTTGACGACGAGGGCATCGGAATCTTGTAGCTTCGTCTTCAAGGTGGTAGAGGCAGCAGCATCAGTGAGTAGTTCCCGGGGTGGTCTAGACGCAGACGCTTCTTTGAAGGACTTGTGTATCAGATGTCCGGCGATGGCTCGCGCTGGAGGACGGTCAGTCTGGGGTAGTAGGTTGACGGCGTGCTCGACATCTGAGATTCCGATGCCCTCGTCGTCAAGGCCGATAAAGGTAACGTGTCGGTTATCATTTACCGTTCTACGTTCACTGATAAAGTTAATGATTTCATCGCCGCTAACAATTTTGTCACCCTCCCATCCGACCCCACTTCTAAATACCACAAATCTATTATTTCCGTCATCAACAAATCCCCACGCTTCAGATACCTCCGACGCCTCATCCCACCTAACCCTCGCCCACCCAACCTTAACGCCCTAGTCAAGATCCATAAACCTAACATGCCTATACGCCCCGTCGTTAACTATTCCCCAGCTCCTGCCCACCTCGTTGCTAAATCCCTTTCCACCTTCCTCTTTAACCTGAAAATCCTCCCTAATACTTATAATGTACGCAATTCCCTAACCCTTACTGAGTCCCTTTCTTCCATCCACACGGATGAGCACCTCTCCCTTATGTCCCTTGACATCACCAACTTATACACTAACATCCCTGTCACCCCCACCCTTTCTATCCTACAGTGTCTGTTACTAGCTGCGTCTTTCCCTGCACCCGATACTATTGACCTACTAGCTATCCTCTCTGTAATTTCTTCCCAGAACTATTTCTCCTTTAACAACTCTTACTATTCCCAACCCACAGGGCTAGGAATGGGGTTCCCACTCAGCAGTTTCCTGTCTGAGGTTTTCCTACAGCACCTGGAATTAACACACGTCACCCCCCTCCTCATTAATTCCTCCGTCATCGCATATTTCCGATATGTCGATGACATCCTCATCCTTTTTGACTCCCGATCCACTACTCCCACTAATATTGTTAACACCTTTAACTCCTTCTCTCCACATATCCAATTCACTTTTGAACTAGAAACTAACCGGTCCATCCCTTTCCTTGATATCCTCATCACCAACAATCCCCACACTAACCGCTTCTCCTTTTCTGTCTTCCGTAAACCGACCACATCCTCCAACTTAATACACCATTCCTCCTCACATCCCGCCACCCACAAACAAGCCTCACTGAGATTCCTAATCGACCGTGCCCTGAAGCTCCCCCTCTCCCCCCTATCCAGATCTTCAGAACTCCGCATAATCCGACACCTCGCCCACTCCAATGGATATTCGACCTCCACATTCTCTCGCATTCTTCACC
>JAHWFO010020901.1:1021113-1038160 GCA_023313115.1 Rhysida immarginata
TTTTTTTTTTTTTTCCCCCCTTCGCAAGCTACCATTAATTCAATTATTCGTTATAAATCAAACACGTGCTCAATCAGAGCTTCAGCTAATTGCTACGTTGAGGAATATCAGCAAAATTTGTTCATATCAGAAAGCTCTGGCATGTCTCAGAACTTAAGATGGCTGCAATGTCGTGACTGCCGGAAAGAATGGCACCTCACCCTCCTACCTCAAGCAAAACTTTACATCAATACTCAAAATCTCAGAGAAGAAAAAGAAAGAAATCTCGTCGTCAAGACGATTTTAACTCAACAATTAACTCCAGGGAGGCTATCACAGCTTCTGAGAAAACTCATCTCGGACAACAATGATAGTCCCCTGACAATCACCCATTCCTTGTTGCTTTAAACTTTTAAAACAACAACAAATCGTTGTCTGGAGTATACCTCAATAAAATAACAATAGAATTCAATAAAATTATATTTAATTGCTAAACTACGTTTCAAAATTAAAACCAAACAAGTCAACAAAATATTTACTAAGACGCAACAAATACAAGAGTTAAAAAAACGAGAGAAAAAAAAACACACAGAAAAAAATAGGCAAATTCCCGTCGGGCCCATGCAACACTTCAAACTAACATGAAATGTCACAAGAATAAAGAAAAATACCACTATTTGGTTTTATGTTTTAATATATAGGGTGATTCAAATCGTGTGTATTGTGTATACCGTTAAAATTTGATCGAATTCCAACAAGAAGTTTCCAAGTTACTCATTCAATATCATAACACGTGTTCACTTGTGAGTACTAACCAGCACTTATTACAATTTTTACTGCGTAATTCGGAAACTTCTCGTTGGAATTCGATCAAATTTTAACGGTATACACAGTCTTCTGTACCCTGTTATTCCTCCAAATTTCATTAATCTAGGCTTACAGAACCTGAGTTATTAACTTGTTGATCTTGGTGGCGGCATTTTTATTTCTGTTCATATCTCAAGTTATCATTCAAATTCGGACCCATTTTCATAGGACTTTTTGTATTTACCTTGACCTCTATAATACCCCCTTAAATTGTTTTACACATGATTTGAATCACCTTGTATATTAGTACTTTTGTATTTAGCCTTAATTTTAGGCCTTTTTTATTGCGCTCTCAAATTATGAATGCTTGACTTAATAGCACATTGCATTCAACTTCATTGTTAATCCAGATGGAAAGTTTTTCCATTTCTTTAGTCACATGGCTTCTAGAATTGGTAATTTTTGTTGTAAAAATCACTGTGATTGTAATTGCTGATGTTTATTTTTTTTATTTTTTAAAATAGCTTATATTGTTGAAGTTGGTGATTTTAATGCAATGCTGATATCAGCTTGGTTTCCAGAAAATTTTTCTCCTGTCACTTTACTCTTTTCTTCTTTACAATCACTCATGAAAACAATCCTGACACATTAACATTGAAGACCCTTCATAAATATGAACTTCGGCTGCATCAGACTTTTGTATATACTGTACTGAGATGGCATCAAATGCACTGAGAGATGGCATGAGTCTCAAAAGAACAAATTCTTGAGATTTAGTTGTAAATCTAATGTTTACGGTCCTTTTATGTGAATCAGTGAAAAATGTAGAATTCGAAAAACAAAAACCTCGTTACATCGAAACACTGCAAAGTTGGGGTCTTATTTCATATTTATTTATTTATTTATTTGGTAATAGTTAGAATGTAACAATAGCCTCACTGGGGCCCGTATGGTCAGTGACTGAAGAGTTAGGCTCCAGTGGGTGTAACAGTTAACAAAATACCAGTATACCGAAATTACAGCTAATAAGTTATAATAAAAAATATTTAATATTTATTTAATATGATTAAGTAAGATACAACAACGCCCAACTAGGTCCGTTATGGTTCAGGACCGACGAGTTAGGGCCTAGTGGGCGCCCATAATACAAACAACAATAGAAAATATATGTTTAGTAAGTAGAAAACAAAATGTTGAAATATAATGTACTTTTGGGTTAAGCAACAATGGGAATGCATCGCCAAGAGATAGAATTCTTAATTAGAGTATATAATTTAAACAATAAATAACAAAGAGACAAAAAGCATAATAGCTTAACACCATAAACCCAAATGATACATTAAATTAAGTACTTCTTAGACATAGAATAAAAGATATAACATTTTAATTTGTTTAAGGAAACCAGTGGTACTAGATATGGAGCGGAGCTCGATAGGGAGACAAGCCCAATATTTAATGCCTATGTAAGATAAACATCTTCTACGGTAGTTGAGCTTGTTTAGCGGAAGCCTTATAGTTCGTGAAGAGCTTGTTGGATAACGATGGCTGTCAGCATTTCTAATTAAAGGAATTGGAGTCGAGATCGATAGAACTGCATTGTTAATTTTATACATGAAAACACATATTCGAATGAAATATATCTGATATACTGTAAATATATGAAGTTCCTCAAAGTAAGATGAAACAGATGTACCTTTCGGGAACCTAAGAAATGTACGAAGGAACCACTTCTGTAATTTATAAACTCTGTTAAGGTTCCAAGATGTTGATGATCCCCAAAAAATTATGCTGAAACAGAGTGCCGAGTGAATCCATGCATTATAGAGTAGTAGTAAAATTTTGCGGGGAAGAAATCGCATCCTGGAGATAATTCCTTGCTGCTTATTGAGATTAGATAGTAAGGTATCGATGTGATAATCCCAAGAAAGATCATGGGAGATTGTAATACCAAGGTATTTGAAAGTTTTGACAGTTGAAAGTAAATTATCCTTATAATATATCGCTGGTGTATTCGGTACATTATGTTTATTTCTTTGGTAAAATACCATAACCTTGGTTTTCTCGGTATTCACACTTAACATATTGTTAGCCGTTCAAGTGTTTAGTTCGGCTAATGCACTATTGAGTGAAGCAATTAATTGGGTGGCATCAGGGTTAGCAGCCATAAATGTCCCATCGTCAGCGTATAAAATTATTCTAAAGGATGTAAGAGGGGATACAGAAGTAGGTAAATCGTTGATAAATAGACAAAAAAGAAGAGGTGAGAGAATTGAGCCTTGCGGAACTCCCAAAGTTCGTGATAGTATGTGTGAGGATGTACCAGCTAACGCCATAAAGTAAGAACGGTTTGTCAGGAAATTCTTTAACCACATCAGTGGTGCCCCCCGTCTACCATATAAGTGAAATAATTTGTGTAATAAGCCTTCAACTGGAACCGAATCGAATGCCTTAGCAAAGTCAATAAATACTGCTGCTACAAGATTATTAGAGGCCATTTCTAGGGATACATATTCGAGGAGCTCATAGCAGGCGGTCTCAACATTCTTTTGGGGACAAATCCATGTTGGGAAGACGTAATAAAGTTATGATCAAAGATGAACTGTGACAAACGGTTATAATAAAGTTTTTCAAATATCTTAGCAAAAGTTGGTAAAACTGAAATAGGTCGATAATTCGAAAAAGACGTATGGTCCCCTTTTATAAAAATAGGTGTTACTCATGATAATTTTAACACATCGGGAAATATACCCGTTACTAAGGATTGGTTGAATATGTATGCCAGGGGATAAGAAAGTAAAGATTGAAGGTCCTTTATTATTGCTGGGGGAAATCCTAATGGATCTAGAGTCAACGATGATTTTAATCCGCGCATAACAGAACTGACCTCTTCCGGAGAAGTAGGAGGTGCAAAAAAACTAGAAATAGAATTTCCGGGACAGGTATTGCCACTGCCGGTAGCTGGAACTCGGGAGTCGGAATTACTCGGTAGAAGAGTTTGTAGGAACAATGTTAGGGAGGAGCTAGTGATATGAGTCTGGTGATTAAAAGGCATCTTAGGGGGAGCATTGTATTTTACTCTTATACAATGCGTGGATACATTCCTCTCTTTGTTTTAGCATAAAATTTTGAGGATCATCTACTTCTTGGGATCTTACTCGTGTATAATACTCGTGAATCTTATTATTATTTTTGTTGATGTTGTTAGTTTTTTAAGTGTAGTCTATAATCTTTTAACACATCCCATTTCTCTTTACTTGATTGGAGTCGAACAAACAAGCCTTCAAAAATCGTTCTTAGCTTTTTCAATCCGTTTGCATACAATATTTGACCAATCTTTAAATTGCTTGATATTCGCTACAGTAGGAGCATGACGAGACTTAACGTAGTACTTATTTTTAACTTTTATGGCGTTTAGTAAACCGGGAGTAATCCAGGGTTTTCTTTTAGGGCCATTTACCTTCTTAATTTTAGAATTAGCACAGTAAGGAAGATAGCTGTCAAATCCATACTTTATGTGCTGCAGAAAGGAATTAAATAGATTATTAGTATCAGAATCATATGATAATATCTGTGTCCAGTTTGTTAGAGTAAGAAAGGACGTCAGGACCGAAATCCTGTGATCAGAAATTATGCGTTTACGAACTGGAATATGTCTCTGAGAGAGAAACTTTGAAGGGTTGAATATTATCAATAAAGGAAAGTGGTCTGAAATATGTATATCCATTGCAGTGCAGAGAACAGGATTTAATGTAGCAAAACAGGCATCAATTGTAGAGTAGGTTCCGTGATAGGATGAATAATGTGAGTAATGGGAAGAAATAGACATGAGTCCGGCTTGTGTAATAGGATCAAGAAGTTGACGTAAATTAGGAGTAGGGACATTAAGGTCTACATTAAAATCACCGACTATCACCAGTGGATTATCAAAGCACTGTATTGTTAGGAGTAGGGAAGAGAGGTGAGAACAAAACTTAATTAGTGAACCGATGGTGGACGATAGATCGCCATAATTATATGATTGTTATTAATCATTACTGTGAGAATTTCATAATCGCTGGTGACTGTAGATAATTGCTCAAGAGTGGTATAATCCCAGCAACTAGAAATATATATACAAAGACCACCACCACGTTTGTCAGCACGACTGATAGAGACAGCATTGTAACCATCGATGGGTGGGATTTCAGTATGATCATAACACCAAGTCTCAACAAACAATAATAATTTAGGTGACATAGGTAGAATATTAAGATTAATTAGGGTAGAAGCTAAGTTTGCATTTATACTTTTTATGTTTAGGAAAAATAATGACAGACTTTGATTAACAGTCTGGGGCGAGAGCCTAGTTACAGCTGAGATTACATTATTTAAAGAGGCCGGATTGTTAAACATAGAAATTTTGGAAAGATAGGTAAATAACTTATCTAATAAAATAAACAAGCAAAGTCAGTACAAACTGAAGAGTGAGGTAGGCTGTTATAGGATGTAAGGTTGAAGGGTAGGGGAAAATAATAAAAGTTTATATATAACTGAAGTTACATAGCATAAAAACATCAATTGGGGCAAAGCAATTAATAGAGAAAAGTGAAGTAAAATTATGACTAAAATAGATAGAGAAAAAATAGTATTTAAATACAGAATAATTGTAAAAAAACAAATTAGAAATCGCTGATGTTGCGGATGTTGAAAATTTTGCCCTCAGAGTCTTTAGAAAGTATTCTGCCGCCGAAAGACCACACGTTCCTTGGGCCTAGCTTGATTTTAGCTGCACATAAAAGACGGTACCGAGATGGAGTTAGGTCATCAGCAATGTAGACCGGGAAATCAGCAATATGATATCCTCGAAGCTTCGTGCGACTTTTTATTATGATATCTTTATATTGCGATGATGAGAATTGAAGAAGAATAGGCCGGATTTTGGTGTCGGAACGGGCCCCGATTCGGCGAGCCGTGATAATAGTTGAAGGGTTAAGGTTCACGTCCAATTCGGTAGCGAAAAGATCAAGACATTTTGCTGAAGTGGTTTCGGTGGTAGATTCGGGGAGGCCATATATTCTTATGTTGCACCTTCTAGCATACTGCTCTATGTCATCTATTTGTTGTTGAACAAGAGTTAATTGCGAAGAAGGGGGGAGAACTGAAGAATTTTTCGGGGAAGAGTAAAGAGCGTTGAGGCTTGTTATGGAAGAGTCTATGTTGTTGACACGGGAAGTTAATTCCTCGATGCGGGCTTCAGTGGAGGAGATACGGTAAATTAGATCGCTTAGTAGAGTGTCTAATTTCTGGGTAAGGCGCTGAAATAGGGAATCCAAAAACTTATCCAAAATGTCAGGATTCAAAAAATAGTCGGCAATGTTCTGTTCAATTGACGAACGCATAGGGACGCCTGATTTAGGTGACGAAGGAGAGTTAGCCCATGTTTGTCAGGTACAAGGTTTATTTAATTTTTCTAAATACAGCTTAGAATTGAAATAAGAAAAAATCAACAACTTATGACCATAGATTAACACACAATATCGTTATCAATGGTACTAATGATTACAGCAGATTAGTGGTCAAATCCAACAGGTTAAATAAGTTAATAAAAATCCAAGAAATTAAATAAGTGAAAAAGTAATGGATGGACTAATTGAGATTCTTATATAGATAAATAAATAGACCACTCAAAAGGAATACAGATTGGGTATAACATTGGTTCAAGTTATAATGATCTATACAGCTTCCGTTTCCAGTATCATTGGAGAATATAATATAATTTGTATGAGAAGCAATCGGGATTCAAAATTTATGGTAATCTAATCAAGGCTTAATATTGGTTGCAACATACTGCTTCAGGTGCTTCCTAAAAAATTTATATGGGACTAGCGTACGGATTCCCGCTGGTAAGGGTGACCAATTTTGTAGTCCTCAATAGGAGATGCGTCTGCTACTGCATTCGCGTTTAATTAACGGTAAACATACAGGGTGTGTATAAAAAGTATAGGGAAAAGTTTCGGAAAAATAGATTTATTTCAGATATTGCTATAAAACCTTAAAATTCTTCAAAGTACGTCTCTTGAGCGTTGACACACTTTCGCCAGCGGCTTTTCCACGACTCAAAGGCTCCCTGGTAGGCAGATTCAGGAAGGTCCTTACGAGTATGCATGCAAGCTTCTTTGGCGGCATTTGGGTCCAAGTCAGGACTGTAAGGGGGTTGGGGAATCGTTGTGATGCCATTTTACGTCAGGTAGGCACTCACCTTGGAGCAAGTGTGGTTGGGTGCATTGTCGTCATGCAATTTCCAATTTCTGGGGATGGCTGGCCTCACCCAGTTGACCCTTCTCTTCAGTCTTCTTAGCACTTCTAGGTAAAAAGCCCCTCAGGTCCAAATTCGTAGTGAACCACGCCTTGGCTTCGAAGAAAACGATGAGCATAGCTTTCACTTTGGATTTGTTCATTCGAGCCTTTTTTGGACAAGGTGATTTCGCAGTGTGCCATTAGAAACTCTGACGCTTTGTGACATGCTTTCTCCTTGAGCACTTGGCGAATCATGCTCAACATCTCCGTACCCGATTTCCCCAGTCCAATACAAAATTTGATGGTGTATTGCTGTTCAATCGTTCGCTGCATTTTGAGCTTGCACTGAATTACTCAACAGGGGTCCACTAAAACTTCGATCTAGCCTGAACAAACGCTCGCAGGTGACTGACACTTGGTGCGTTTTGAAGGTCAGATACCACAACACCGAGAACGCTTGGTGTGAGCGCGTTGCGAACTAGTCATGTTTAGAAAAAATTGTTCCCGATACTTTTTATACAAACCCTGTGTACTTTCAGCATTGCGTGTTGGGTAGTTATGAAAATCATAACTAGATCGCATAATTATAGGAGTTGATATTATAAGGGACTTGTTTAATGATTTGTATATAAATGAACAAATGTGAAGATAGTAAAGTTGATAGATACTGATAATCCGTAAAGGTTGAAACGAATGGGAGACGGTAGTTGATTTTGGTGTTTTCATAAGTACACATACAAACCATTTCTGTAGTCTAAAAAATTCTATTTAAATTACAAGGTGTGGTAGCACCTAAAAATTCTATTTAAATTACAAGAATCGTAAGAGATGCAGAGGCTTCTAGTTTGTTTCGTTGTGAAAAGAACATAACCTTAGTCTTGTTCACATTAACTAATAGAGTTCTTGTCGCTCCATACTTTTAATTCTGAAAGCACAGTATTGAGCTCTAATATTAGACGCTCCTTGTCCCGATTATAAAGTAAAAGAATTTATCATCAGCGTAAAAAATGGGTACCATTGAAGAGAAAATATAAGAGAGATCATTGAGAAACAAATTTAACAGAAGAGGAGACAATATTGACCCCTGAGGGACTCCCCAGTTTCTGGATAAGATAGTTGAAGATAATCTAGAATAAGTCAAATAGTACTGTCTATCTGTTGGATAACTAGAGACCCACTTCAGGGGAGTGCCATGAATATTATATTGCGTAGCCAATTTATATAAAAGAAGGCATGTAGGTGTGAAGATTCATCACATGTCTCCAGTTATTATTCCAGTAAATTTTATTGTACTCTATTTTTTGTAAGCATACTTTATTTTAATTGTTTATTTACTTGATTTATTCGCATGGCTGTTTGATTCCTCGTCTGCTTATTGGATTGTGTTCAGTTTTCGCCTGATTATCGTCGTTCATGAAGTGTTTCGGAGCACAAACTTGTTTATTCTGCCGCGTTTTCATTGCTCTCCACCAGTTGGCGTTTGGGTAGCCCCAACCGATTAGTAAGCGACCTAGTCGTTGGGAAATCAATCGTCGACTGACTTCTGGAGCTGAACCAATCAGGAGCGGACTCTGTCTTGTGCACGAGATTCAACCGGCGATGGAATCCATTCCTGTTGAATAAAAGGTAATGCATCTGATTTCTCGACACTGGCAGCCAGCAACAACATCTTGCTGATGGACGATTTGAAGACGTAGTGCCTGACGACCAGCCCCGCTGTTGGAGGATGCCTTTCCCGGGACTTGTTAACGCCAGTGCGGCCATGGAGATTGGAGTCATCAATAGCCCTCGCCGATCCTTGTGTAGGCCCAGTATGGCTCGGGTACTTGCCTACGAAGGTCTCCTGCCTTCACTGTCACTGCTTGTTCGTCTGCGGCAGGCACGTTCCCCTTCTTCCGTGCTTGTTGACCGTCGTGTTGTCGCCGTGGGAAGGACTTTGCCAACAAGATATTTAGCTGGACAGTGTCTAGTGGCGTCCCAGCACTAGCATGTCTATCATTGGACTTGTGTACGGTGGAGATTTTCCTTCAGTGGTGGACTGGTGGCCCGTCATTCTTCAATCTACAGTCAGGTTATGAACTCTGTGAGTTGTAAATAGAACTTCGTAAATTTGAACATTCCATTCTTTAAGTTATGGCTGATAATTTGTAATATTTGTGTATATTTATTTATTGTGCTTTTTATTTATTATTGTTCTTGATTGTAATTTTTATCGTATTTATAGAACGCTATGATAAGTATGTGATGGGAGGCATCTGGATTAATTTTATTTGGGATATTAATGATTTCTTTTTTAGACCTCCAGTTTGGAAGGCCTTTGTTGGGCTGAGTGTGATGTGTGCCTCATTTGGTTTGCTATTATGAATTGTCATAGCATTTGTTGAGCTTGTTTTATGAATGGTCTTCTTTTATCGATTATAGAAATACTTATTTGAAGTTGTTGTATGTATCTAATTTGTTTGTTGTTTATTCATTTTTTTGTAGTGGTTCCTACGTCATGGCATTCTTGTCGTGGGGGGTTTACGTTTGGGCAGTGACTTTGGTGGAGGGTGTTGGTTAACCCTTTATGATTATTTTGTAAGTGAATTCTTTTGTGATTCGACAACCTGTTGGTCGTTCGCTATATTATTTTAAATTGTAGTAAGTTGTTCAGTTGTTGACAGATCATGAGGAATGTTTGAATCCTACACTTTGTGTTTTAGGTTGTGTTTTGACTATTGGTATTCTGTTTATTTCCTTTGGGTTTGGATCTTGTCATTGAACACTTGTATTGGAGTCAGGATCTTTGAGTCCAGAACGATTCCGTTTTGTTTTAATAACATTCCACACATTTATTGTGTGCGCTAAGTAGTGGGAAGTTTTCTTTATTTTCTCTTTTATTGTGTTCGCGTCTGTAGATGGGACGTTGAATTGTTTGTTTAAGCCTCATCGGATTTGTTTGTTTTTCTTGGAATGCTATGATGTCTATTTTTTTGTTGTAGGTATTGATCATTTGTTGTTCTTTTGTTTTCACAAGATGCTTTATATTGTATTTGATGTATAGACTTTTATGGTTTTGACTTACTCTGAATTGAATTATCTGTAATTCTTAGTTTTCTTAGTGTCTTGAAATAAACTATTTTTATTCTTTGTCTCCAAGTAGAACGTGTGTTGATTTTCTTTTTTCTTGACGAGTGTGACTCCCACACATTAGGGTCACACGTTTCGTCACAAAGGAATGCTATCGAAGGCTTTAGTATAATGGAGAAAAATCGCTGCAAAAAATTATTACCAGCCATTTCCCGAAACAAATTCAATTAGCTCGTAACATGCTGTATTGGTATTACAGTTAGGCACGAAACCTTGCTGACATGAGTTGATAAGACCATACGACAGTACAAAATGTTGGAGCCTACCGGAAAAACAATTTCTCTAATATTTTAAAGAAAATATTGGTAATGTCGAAATCGGTTGATAGTTGGTGAAAAGGCCAGTTTAGCCCTTCTTTATAGATTGGACATACTCTGGCTAATTTAAGCATAAATGGGATAGTGCCCTGTCATTATTGAAATATTTAATATCTGGGAGAGCGGTAACGATAAAGCACGTGTAACTACAAAATAATGTCGGACTGGAATCCTAGTGGATCTGGAACCGGTATTGATTTGATTTTGAGAGTGGTATCTGCTCCTTCTGCAGGTGTAGTAGGAGCAATAAAAAAATTATGGGCATTTGCAGGTATTCCATAATGATAATTCTTGACAGCATCAAAATTAAGAACATTTGCCGAAGGAGCAGGTTTATTGCCGAAGAAAATCTGAAGCATAGGGCAAGTTGGTTGTTGACCCTGTGAGAATGAATTATGCATATGACTGGAATCTTTGGTTAATTCGCTTAATTTAAGCCATGTGTCTGGCAGTACTCAATTGGTCAAAAGTTTAAATAATTGGTCAAAAGTTTTAACCTAATATCTGCGTTTAGCGTTATATAACAGATTCCTTAGTTGATTTGAATAATTCTTAAAGAATGTATCCTATTGGGTGAGGGATTACCTCTTAGCCTCAAATAAAGCTCGTTTTTCTTTTTTATCATCAGTAATAATTGCTGTATTATTCATGGCTTGTGAATAGGCTCAGGCTGCTTCAATTTTTGCCGAGATTCAAGTGTGAAATATCATTCGTAACCTAACTGGAAGTGTTTAAGAAATGTGCTAAATAGTGATTCAGTGTCTAAATTATCAGGTAGTGGTGTGGACCAATCTGTTCATTCTAAAAATTAATCAAATATACTGCAATGCGAAAGGGAGTAACCGTGCAGGGCGTTTCTAAATTATCTCTCGAATTATACATGTTTATTACTAAAAACCATTACAGATTTTAATGTGATTTTCTTTTATTCATAAAGAAAAACTCAAAAAGTTTCTTAGCCTCGCATGAGTTGAGAAACAGCAGTTGGTGCGTGGTACCATTGTTGGAGTGTTGTTCCATTTTCCGCGAGACACAGTAAACAATGCCGAGTGTTCAAGAAAAAGCTCAATACATGTTATAGCTTGTGGAATTTAAGTCAATGATTACAGTTCAGAGAATGTTCAAAACAAAGTTTAAAAAGCACAAAATTGGCGTCATAAGTCAATGGCGTGAAAAATTTTTAAACACAGGCAGCCTGTTACACAAAATGGGTGCTGGTAGACCTTCAGCAACACCACAGAGAGTAGAAAAGGTCAGGGAGTTGTTCGATCGTAGTCCCCGTAAATCACTTAGCCAAGCAGTTGGTCAACTGGATATGCCAATGACATCCGTACATAAAATAGTGAAGCACCGCATTCGTTTTACACCCTACAAAATCCAGATGATGCATTAACTGTAGCCAGATGACCGACCGAAGCGCAAGAAGTTTGCTGAAGATATGCTCCAAAAAAATTGACAACGATCCCACCTTCCTTGAGGACATTTTGTTTTCTGATGAGGCAACATTCCATACTCCGGAGCAGTAAACTGACACCTGCCACATTTGGAGCTCACAAAACCCCCACGTTCTAAGGGAGCATATACGCAACAGCCCAAGGGTTAATGTTTGGTGTGCTTTAATGCATGATTGAGTAATCGGATCTTTCTTTTTCGCTGAACACACCATTACCGCTGCAAGCTACCTAGATATGCTGGAGAACTTCCTGATTCCACAGGTGTCAGAACTACAGCCCAACATAATCTACCAACAAGATGGAGCACCTCCTCACTGGGGCCTGCAAGTTAGGCAGTGCCTTGATACAAAACTTTCCACAATGATGGATTGGAAGGGATGGGCCAATCCCTTGGCCCTCTCACTCACCAGATGCGAACCCTCTGGATTTTTTCTTCTGGATTTGCCAACTTTAGGTTTAGACCGGTAATATCGGGTTTTATTACTTTATCTGGGGTTCTGGATTTTAAATTAAAATTGCTGGAATCCATCATAAATATCTTATTCTTAGCGTAAAGTAAAAAATAACGAGGAGAAATGTTTGAAATTCTTGACCTTACTTTCGACTATTAACGAGGCCTTCGAGAGGGCCTCTCTGTTAATGCGACATTTACTTTTTTCTATGCTAATGATCATTGGCACTGTAGACACATCCTGGATAAAGCTCTGGATAAGGAACTTTAATCCTGGAAGATGATCACTGGAAGTACGTGTTTCAAATTTTCCAAATTGGCATCCGTTTCGACAGCACATGCTCTGTGCAATTCAGTGCGTTAACTTTTTTTCCACCATGTCTTAAAATAATTCTTGTTATTGTTGTGAATCAACTTATTGTCCCACGGACTAAATTACATGATGGCTGGTAGAAAATATCATTCCATTTTTAAAAAATGGTTTCAGACAGATTATCCGTGTATTATTGAATCAAGAAAGGGACAATAGTTTGCCTTTTGCTTTATTTGCAGATGTAATTTTTCAGTTGCTCATAAATATTTTTTGATATGGATTGTTTTGAAGAGAGCTGTCTTGCATGGCAAATGCATTGCATAAAAATTAAGATATTATTTGTTAAATATGAACAGTTGGAATATGATGTTTATTTTGTATTTCTTTTGAAAAAATAAAAGTGTAAATTTTGCTGTCACGTTCGTTAGTATACATTAACATAATGCTTCAAATTATATCCATTTAGTAATATATAATGTCTTGTTCATTATCTTTATGGACTGGATAAACAGGGGCAGCCAAGGCGATGAGCGTGTTTGTGTGGGCGACTGCCTGGTGGAGGCGTTGCACTTTGCTGACGACCTTGTCCTCCTTGGGTCTTCTCGCACGAACCTTCAGCATGCACTAGACTGGTTTGCAGCCAAATGTGAAGAAGCTGGGATGAAGATCAGTGTGGCTAAAACCGAGGTTCTGGTCCTTTCAAGACAGCCTGTTCAGTGCGCTCTCCATGTTAGGGGAGCCTCATTGAGACAGGTGGAGAAATTCAAGTATTTCGGGATTGCATTCACGAGTGATGGACGGCAGGAGAAAGAATTGGATGCTCAGATAGGTGCAGCAAGCTGTGTCAGACGTGAACTGTGGCAATCCGTGGTAACGAAACGCGAGCTGGGTAACAAAGCCAAGCTCTCCGTCTTCAAATCTATCGTTGTCCCCATTCTCACCTATGGTCATGAGGCTTGGGTAATGACCAAAAGAGTGCAATCGCAGGTACAAGCGACCGAAATGAGATTTCTGAGAGGTGTGGCAGGTGTTACCCTACTAGATAGAGTGCACAGCAGCACAATAAGGGAGTCTTTAGGTGTTGAGCTGCTACTTCTCCAGATTGAGAGATCTCAGTTGTGCTGGTATGGCCACGTGATGCGGATGCCGCAAACTAGTCTTCCTAGGCAGTTATTTTCCAAGCCGGTGGGTAAGAGACCAAGGGGTCGGCCTAGAACCAGGTGGCTAGACTACATGGAGAATCTGGGTTCGAGTCGCTTGGATATTACCAGGAAGGACATGCGCCTGATGGCAGAAGATCGCGATCGCTGGAGATCCTCCATAGGGCTGCTGTCCCCGCAACTCTAACGGATAAGTGGGTTTGAAAAGTAAGTAAGTAAGTAAAAAGTATACTTGCAGGATTTTTCTCTTCCTGATGTTGGCAATTCTGGGATATGTGAAAGACAGAGTGTACATTGAAAGTCTTCAAGAACAGAATAATTGAAACAATCGCTGAAATCATCCCCCGAAATGCTAGCCCAAACATGGGAGGAAATCGAGTTTCGCTTTGATGTCCTTCACACCATAAATGGGGGGCATATTGAAATTTATTAAGGCATGCTAAGAAGCTTTTTGAATGAGTTTGTGAATAAAAAATATCACATTAAAATCTGTAATAGTTTTTGAGTAATAAACATGTATAATTCAGGAGATAATTTAGAAACATCCTCTATAAATATGTCTTCAGTCCTCCACAAATGTGCCCCCTCCAACCCGAATAAGGCTTCTTATGTCATTGGCTTACCTTGCTTAGCAAAATCTTATGCATTGGTTATTGCGAAATAACCGGTCTTTACTGCAGACATTTCGATGTATTGCATTGAATAAGGTGTACGTGACCTTTTTTATTTTGTTCCTCCATAATGACAAATTGTATATGAATGTCGCTACTGTATTATTAAATAGCACTGGAATGGAGCTACTTTCTGGTTTTACCATAGCCATCTGTCCCTGTAATATTTTCTACTTCCTTAAGCACATAAGGTTGAAATTTGGTACATATTTTGCTATGGGCATGTCTTACTATACTATTTAGTTAAGTTTGAATTGTTTTTTTGGGGTTGTAGCTACAGGGAGGCCATCTGATCTATATGGCATATAGATATGTAAAGGAATAAAATTTGTTTTGTAGATCCATGATTTTCAGAATCATGATATGTACATTCTGTCTGTACCTTAGGAATGAAGCCAGATAAAATTCTAAGTGTATATGAATTTTTGTTCAGACTAACAAATTTAATGTGCTAGCAAAGCTTGTTGGTCTCTTAACCGAAATGCCCTGTATGATTATACATTTCTGAACCAAGTTACTTGAGACTCTATGATAAAGTATATTAAGATTCAAAGTATAGCAGGCCTGTTCCATCAGTGCAGTTGTTATCGATATTTAAAGATAAAGAAAAAATTTAGAAAATGGGGTGATTTAAATAGTCTTTTTAATCTATCTCGTAAAATACAACATTCAATTCCCTTAACACCGGACATATGAACTACTTTACGTAATGTTGTGAAATATGAGGTTACGCTATAAATTTATTTTCATTATTTATCTTTAAGGTCTATTCATTAGAAGCTTTATGAGAGAGATCAGATGATTTATTTTCACTACTTTCTCAGACATTTTTGCAGATGTGATCTTTCTTTAGAAGAGTCTAAACCAGGTTTCACAAATAAAGAGATAGTCTGCAATAAAGAGTCACAATAAAGAGATAGTCACAAATAAAGTCTAAACCAGGTGCTGCAAACCTCACGGATCTGCTTTCAAAAGCGGCAGATAGTTGGTGATAACCGCAAACTCGTCTCGTTTCACGAAAAAAAGTGGCACAGCAAGTGTCTGCATCTTACGCTGCAATCCGATTGGTTGGTAGTTACGACATCATACAACTCTCAGCAACTCCTCCTTGGTTTCTGCCATTAATCGCTCGCTTGCAGTGTTCATTCAATTCTCGACTGAAATGGAGTTGGCCAACGTGCAGGTTCAAAATGCCCCTAACTCGAATACGATGTCTGTGCATGGTTTGTGCTTTTGCCTTCCCTGAATTTACATGTATTTCAGTTTTTCTGAATGGTTGAGCCACTGCTGCTGCTGCCACCACGGCCGCCAGGTTCAACACGCCGAACTTCGTCTGCCTGCTCTGTGGACGACGCACGGCAGTCAACCGGTCGATTCGAATTAATTATGCGGTTCAGTGCTCCAGGCGGACACCGTGCTGTGCCCAAAACCTCATGCTGCAAGGAATTCGTGAAACCCACTTAACTTTGCCAACAGTGCCAGTATTCCTATTTGTATTGAATATATTGCTGATTTAAGAAGAAACTGTGGTATGGGCATTATCTTACGCATCTTGAAATATTTGTATATAGGGAACTTAATCTACAGAGTGTCCCAAATTGATGTATACACTCAATTCGGCAGCGAAATGAGATAGACATTTAAGGTTTGTTGTATTTTATTCCTTCAACTTCCTTAAGCCCGTACATGTTCAAAATGTCTACCTTCTGCCACTCCCAAAATCAACACCGACATCGAACAGAGTGACATACCGACTTGATTGTAGCTAATGGAATATCATTGATGGAATTTTCAATCTGATCTCTAAATTCTCTCAGTATTTATGGGTTTATTTAAACCTTGTTCTTTAAAGTTCCCCAACTGTAGAAATCGAGAGTGGTTAAATCGGGAAATCGAGGTGGGAACTCCGTAGCACTTCCTCTTTGTCCTATCCATCTGTGATTGAATGTGTAATCGAGGAAAGTTCTCACATCGACATGAAAGTGAGGTGGAACCCCTTGTTGGCGGTGGTGTACCAAATTCAACTCTACAACGTCGTTGAACGTCTACAACATTCTTCACTTTCCAGTATCTACTTACATTCATCGAACGAAAGTCTCACCACTATTTTGGTTTATAAACAAGTGAACATCAATGAATGTGTTGCTATGCTTTTCCAGTGCCGTCTGGATCATACACAACAAAGCTTATATTTCTATCTCATTTCGTTGCTGAGCTATAACATTTCAAAGAGTGTTTACATCTATTTGGGACACCCAGTATATAATTATTTATTATAATTTAAGAAAGACCAAAGTCTGACCATGTATGAAATATGGCCAAGTTTGTGGTGCTCTAGATAGGAGAGAGAAAATTAAATGTCTATGGAAGAATTAGGTACTAGTTTATGAACATTCTTATTTTGCGATGGTTGTTTAAAACTGTATCTGGCATTTGGTGTTTGTATTATTATTATTATTATTATTATTATTATTATTATTATTATTATTA
>JAHWFO010020901.1:1038170-1075983 GCA_023313115.1 Rhysida immarginata
TATTATTATTATTATTATTATTATTATTATTATTATTATTATTATTATTTATTGTTCGTGGCCAAAACTAATAGTTGAGACATGTTCCCGTGGCACCGGTTTCTAGAATCCGCTGAGAGCAGATGGGAGATGCCAGACTACAAATTGCCATGAGTGACATGGGCCCTAGTTGCGGTTCCTGATTATTAGTTTTTAATCTCTGGATCCGAGCATCTTTTCAATTGTTATAGCAAAATAAAAATTCTGGTAAAGTTTCCAAGTTACGCAGTCAAAATTGTTACAAGTGCTGGTTGGTACTCACAAGTGAACACGTGTTACGATGTTGAATGAGTAACTCGGAAACTTTTTGTTGGAATTCGATCAAATTTTACCGTTATACACAGTTTTATGTACCCTGTTATTCCTCCAAATTTCATTAATCCAGGCTTTACAGAACCTGAAATATTAACTTGTTGATCTTGGTGGCAGCATTTTTATTTCTGTTATCGTTCAAATTCGGACCCATATTCATATGATCTTTTTTGCTTAGAATCACCCATACTACCTCCCCTCCAAGTTTGTACAGACCGTTCAGATACACCCAGTATTAATTACTTGTACTGAACACTTAATTTGCAATAATTCTTTAACTTTTTGTGACCTTAAATCTTGCAACGAAGACATGACAAATTACATCATTAGAGTATTTCTGTGAACTTGTCTGTTTTACCTTATCCAGGGCATAATTTTTATTTTATTAGTTTAACACATTTCAGATTTGAGGCCTCAAGCTCTGGTAAAAATAGAATTTCATCCATATTTTTTCACTGTCTCAAATTCATAGGGTCAAAGTTCTACAAATGGTAGAGGACTGTAAACCGATTTTGAGATAGGGAATCAATAGCCAGAAATGCATGTTTCATGGGATCTTGAATGAGTAATGCATGTGAGCAACGTTATTGTCAGCTGTTTTCAATTGTCTGCTGTGTTGACGTTTGTTGGTATTAGCTTGAAACCAGACATCCTGACTTTTTTACCCTTTTTTTCTGACTCTGTTTGGAAGGTAAATTGGAATGCTAATTTGCTATTCCAAATAACCCCTTTTTCAGTTATTCTGTCCCGATTTATATTCCTCTAAGATGTAATTGGAGGAAAGTCCTTCTCAAACATTTTTCTCACACGGAGTCTAACTTCTCCAGCCTTCTCCGGCATCCACTAGACCAGACATCTCGTCTCCTTCTTACAGATCAATGAGTCACACAAATGTGTCCAAAGTGTTTTGATCATGTATGTTTTCACTGACGTTCTTGTTTGTTTTCGCAGTAAGTTCAATGACCTCACAGGTTATAAGAAAATTAAAGATACTGCAGATTGCAGTTATTTTTACCCGGTTTATACACCCGACTTGTGAGTAGGCTATATTACAATATTGCTATAATACAGAAAGTAAAGGAAAAGTTAAACTACTTAATAGTTAAAAAATTAATATCCAGTCTTATGACGTGAAATAACCCTCTTAGACCCATTTTCCAGTTATAATTATCATATTTATCCAAAAAAAAAAGAAAAGAAATTGCTCCTGTCCCCCTCTCCCAAATGTCCTGCCCCGATTTTCGAATTGAAAATTTAGTCACCTTAGTTTTTGCCTTGTTATTGAAGATGGAGCATTGCTTGCCACAGGAATTTCCAGACATGCATTTAATGTAAGATGGAGCAAGATATACAGAGTCCGCCAAAAAAACGTATACACTCATTGTCAGACTGTATCGAGATATTGATATTGTCAATTGATTTTAATTACGAGTATGTTTAGTATGATCTTTCGCTCAAAGCCGCGCCCGCTGGAAAACCTTCGGCAGGAGAGTACAGTAGCATGTGCAGCGATCTCCATTGAAACATTGACCGGTGTAGCTGCAGCGACCGCTCGTTGTTCCGTTATAGTTTGACATTGAAATGCGTGATAAATAGTTTGCTCTGAAAATGAAATCTTACAAAAATGTTCCTCATATGTATTACTCTTTTCAAGATCTCACGGCGCCAAAATATGCATTTCCAAACATTGGTTCCCTATCAAAATATTCAGTTTACAGTTCTCTACCATCTGTAGAATTTTGACCTTCAAGGTTTGAGACACTATATCTTTAAAAAAATTATTAAAAATACAAAACAATTATTTATCTTCAATATTTCATGTTGATTTGTCCAAAGACAAAAAGCATTCCAGAAAAATTGTTATAATGCTGTAATATTATATGTTGTTTTCTTTATCCCTCTTTTTAGGAAAATTCATCGGAACGTCCTTGTGAATGTCATTCTACCGTACAGAATGGGGAAAGAGGTTCCATACCAGTGCGACCTCTTTCTCTTCACTTATATCCTCATATTCATGGAGGAATGAACACAAGTTCTCTTCGGACTTCTGGCTTAAAACAGCTCATTCATCCTCATTTGTATAATTTACACCCTACACCAATTGTAATGCCTCCTGGAAAACATCGAGGGCAGCCATCATCGTCTTCCAGTCAGTCTCCTTCCCTCTCACCCATAACATCTACTGTGACGTATGCTCTAAATATAGATCCATCTCATGGAAGCAGTTCTTCAGGAAATGCTCTACATGAACAATTATATCGTGCTTATGGTACTTGGGAACCAAGCTACGAAAACAACAAAATATTTGTTCGAAAACATTCTTCACATGTATTTACTGGAAGTACTGGCATTGTTGGAAGGGAACTATATGCTGTCAATGCAAATAATTTACCTATTATTAATGCCACAGCATTAGAAAATCAGTTGCAAACTACTACTGCTCTCAGATCACCGAGTTCTCAGTCTATAGACACAGCAAATGCTAGTCACATAGTTGTCAATCAGTCATTTACAAGCCACAGTAATAGCCTTTGTATTAATGAATCTGGAAATGCTTGTCTTTCTGCCAATTCTCATCATATACCATTGAGTCATCATAATGGCAAAGTTGTGCATTCCTCCTCTCCTTCAACTTACAGTTTAAATCAAGTCAGTGTACCTTCTAATGTAACGGCATCAACAAGTGGTGGCACAACTATAATTGAAAACCATTGTGTGAAGCGTGGATCATTTGTTCACCCTCATTCGAATCTCATGCCATCTTCATCAGAGTCGCCCACTTCCCAGGGGACTCAGTTAAAAGATGCTCAAGATTTGGCCACAAGTCTTGCAGGGGCATCAAATGCCATAATTGCAACAACCAAAGAAACAGTAGCAGTTACAACTGCATCTACTGTTAATAGCAATAACAGTATTAATAGCAGAATGTCACCATTGGTCTTGGCATCAAGTGCATCTGGTGCTCTGCACTCATGCAACAGTCTCACAAACTCAACTTCTGCAGTTTGTTCCTCTCCTGACATTAGTGTGAAACATCAACAACAACAGCAGCAGCAGCAGCAGCAGCAGCAGCAACAACAACAACAACAACAGCAGCAGCAGCAGCAGCAGCAACAGCAATCACCACCTCCGCAACCACAGCAGCCACAGCCCCCGCCACCTCCACCACCACACCACCACCACCATCAACACCAGCAACAACAGTCGCAGCAGCCACAACAACAACAACCACCACCACCACCACCACCACCACCACAACAGCAACAAACACAGCAGCAGCAGCAACAACAACAACAACAACATCAGCAACAACATCAGCAACAGCAACAGCAGCAGCAGCAGCAACAACACCATCATCAACCAACACCATCACAGCAACAGTTGCAACTTCAACAACAGCAACCACTGCCATTACAGCATCATTCCTATGATGGTAAGAAATTTTTTTTTAAAAATTTACTAAGCACGTTTTATTTATACAAATTCACTAAGAATTTGCAGTGGAGAAATGTGTTACATGTCCATTTACATAGTCATTTGGAGGGATACCTCCCACCCAAAAAAATAGTCCATACAAATTCCAGGAGATAAAAGTGATAGAGAAGGAAGGAGAAAATAAGGAGGGAGGAAAGAGTTCTCTTCTGTAAACATTCTTGATAAGAGCTTTGCAAGAATGCTCTCATGATGCAACATGTAACACTTTCTCCACTGCAAGCTCTGAGTGAATCCAAGTATGGAATTAAATTTATTTGGGTGGAAATAATTTGAAAACTTCTTTCGTTTTTAAAAGACAATAAATTTGGACTCTCTCATGACTAATTTTAATTAAGCGGTTATGGAATATCTGCCAATAGCGGGTTACTATTCTGCAAAACTACTTGCCCCTTCAGGTGTATATTAGAGATTGGCTCCCGTTTGAGATGGGCATCTGTCTGTAAGTCCCATTTCTTCCTTCCTTCCTTTCTTTCTTTCTTTCTTTCTTTCTTTCTTTCTTTCTTTCTTTCTTTCTTATAGTCCCCTTCGCTGCGCATATTAACGTAACGAATGAGATTGTCACTGCTGCTGAGTACAGTATGTGTATCCGTTACATATAAGACTGGCGTTTATTACTGGAGTGACTCTGAACCCCTAGGCGTGAATTGGAGGCCAGTGATTGAGACCCAGCCAGCATAAGAAGATATTCAGTATATACAATTAATTGGCCTCTTATTTTGATTTAAAAATTATTGTTAAGAACAACATATTATTTGAATAAACTAATAAACATTCCGAGAAGGAGCTTTACCTGCAATAAAGCGATCGTCACATGGGCATGCCCAGGTCAACAATGCTTAAAAGATAAACATAAACAGAAAGTAACAGTGTATCATAATTTTTGGAGTATAATACGTGTATTATGCATAAAAAAGTTAAAAATATCATTACTGCATATTATGGACGATGATAATAAAACTTGTAAAGAAGACATTGGGGGAGGGGAGGGCATCAAAAGAACTTGGGGATGACGAACTTGTATACTATCTTTGGTTTTTATTAACAGTAAATGCAATGTATATTACATTTATTCACTTTATATTCCCCCCCCCCCCCAGGGTTCGTACGGGTCATGAAAGTCATGAAAAGACATGAATTTTGGGTCATTCTAAAAAGGACCTTAAAAACTCATGAATTTGAGTGTTGGGTCATGATTTTTTTATTGTGTAAGGCATTTTCTCTGCTTATATGCATTGAAATTTTGTTTTATTATTAGAAAAGATATTTAATAATTTTTTTAATATTATTTACTTATTTAATATAAAGATATATGAAATTTCTATTTAATTAGCAGTTTTCTGTAACCGATATCGGTTTGTAGTGTTTCCCGCTTCCTCTCGCCATTTTGTACACCGCATGGTTTAAACCACGGTGTAAGATTAGGCATGGTTATAGATATGCCTAATCTTACATAGTGGTTTGAACCAAGGCATTTTCATGATATAAAAAAAGCCTTGGTTTGAAAACAAACGAGTAGATCGCTTATGTGGCCGTCATCTTTGGGGGACGAAAAGTGGAACTAATCTCACTACTATGGAACAACATCGCCAGCAGAAATTTTATGGACATTAAAAATTGTACATTCAAAATTTTCTTATAAAAGTTGTGAGCAAAATGGAGAGTTATTTACCGAGATGTTTCCAGATAGTGAGATAGCTACAGAGTTTACTTGTGGTGAGAAAAAGTGTTCTTACATTGCTTGTTTTGGAATAGCTCCTCACATACATTCCTTGCTTAAAGATGATGTTAAATCAGCCAATCATTTTGTTATCCTATTTGATGAATCCCTCAATCTTAAGACTCAATCTAAGCAGCTTGATTTACATGTGAGATTTTTTGGTGAAAAGTCACAAATTGTTCGTAGTCATTTTTTTGATTCAGCTTTTCTAGGTCATTCTACGGCAGCTGATTTATTGACCAATTTTAAAGAATTAACTAAGAGTTTGAATTTAAAAATGTTGATTCAAGTATCTATGGATGGTCCAAATGTCAATTGGGCCTTTTTTAATGACTTACTTAAATATTTGAGTTCTGATGAAGAAATAGATAGTAAGCCTCTTAATATTGGAAGTTGTGGTTTGCATATCATGCATGGGGCATTTAAACACGGCTGGTTTAGTGTTAATTGGGATTTGGGATTCCCAATTTAAAGCATTACATACATTATTTAAGGATACACCAGCAAGACGAGAGGATTTTGAAAGAATTACCAAGAGCACACTTTATCCATTGAAATTTTGTCCGACACGTTGGATTGAAAATGCACCTGTTGTACAACGTGTAATTAATGTAATCCCAAATGTTAAAAAATATGTAGAAACGATAGAGAAATTACCAAAAAAGTACACTGTGCCAAAGTCTAATTCTTATGAAATAATTAAATTGGCCTGCAAAGATCAAACTTTAACATCAAAGTTACAATTTTATTTAAGTGTGGCTGAAGATTTTAAATATTTCTTAGAGAAATATCAACCAGACAAACCTATGTTACCATTCTTAGCTACAGATTTAGAAGTGTTATTACGAAATTTAATGAGGAGGTTTATTAAGCCAGATGTGTTGGTAGAAGCTAATACAATTTTTAAGCTTATTAAAATTGATATTAATAATCTTGATGACCAACTGACAACAACCTCTTGTCCACAATAGAATTTTATTAATAGAATTTTATTTTTTGTTGCTTAATAAAATTCTATTGTGGACAAGAGGTTGTTGTCAGTTGGTCATGTCGTTATCCACAGTCCTTTCCAGTTTCTCAATAATCTTGATGTTATTTTACCTTATAAACAAACTGATATTGGATTTGTAGCAAACAAACATATTCAGGAATTAGTTAAGAGTGAAAAAATTTCAGAAAAGGCAGAAATTACATTTAAAAAAGATTGTTCAAAAATTTTGATGAAAATAGTTAAGAAAATGTTTGAAAAATCTCCTCTTAATTTTTGCTCTTGTTAGAAATGCTGTTTGTTTAAACCCAATTGTTATGGCATCCAACAATGAAATCTGTCGTGAATATTTTTAAAAAATTATTGTTATACTGGCTGATTCCCATATTATTAAGCAAAGTGAATGTGATTATTTCATCCGACGGTATTTTATATTTCTGGAAAAAATAGTGACAACTAACAGAGAAAGTTTTTTAGATTATAAGCAAGATGATGAAAACGGCAGATTAGATACTTTTTTTGCAAAATATATGAATGCTGATGAATTTAATTATTTATGGATTATTACTAAAATCATTTTGACATTATCTCATGAACAAGCATCTATAGAAAGAGGATATGAAGGAAACTTCATTAATCGCCCAAAGAAGGATTTATGACTATATTAATTATTGTGGTGGTATTTTGCAAGTACCAATTACAAAAGGTTTGATTATCTCAGTGCAAGGTGCTCGCCAAAAATATTTCAATGCATTACAGGAAAAAGAGAATGAAAATGATGGTAATAAAAGGAAATCGGATGAGAAGGCTGAATTTGAAAAATTAAAAAAAAGAAAAATTGTATTGGAAAACGACATAATTTCATTATCAAAGGCTGCTGATGAATTGGCATTGGAGGCAGAAAAAAAATCTAACTTGACTCTCAAGCTTTAGAAAATCTTTAAAAGAAAAAAAAGATGAATTAAGTGAAATTGAAAATAAATTAAAATTTAACCAAAATATGTAATTGTAATATTCTTTTTGGGTCATGAAAAAAATAAAATTTCTTCTTAAAAAGTCATGAAAAAGTCATTAATTTTATTTTTGGTGAAGGCGTACGAACCCTGCCCCCCGCCACTATCATGTTTTGGGGATTTAACTTATGCATTTGTTTTTTACAATGGAAGAGTGGATGGAAAATTAAGTAAAAAGATGTGACATAATGCACTAATCAATGTACTGTATATTGTATATATTTGAACAATGTGCTGTAAAGGTACATAAAATTTTATGCGCTAGTGCTTGACGATAGTATCGATGTTCAAAAAGTTTCGATATCAATTATAAAATCCTTCTCTTATTCAAATATTACAATTTTATTAATTTGAAAGGACCCAACAATAAAATAAACTAAAAAATAATAATAATAATAATAATAATAATAATAATAATAATAATAAAGGTGGGAAATACATGACTTTCAAAATTCTAAAAAGTAACCTTCGATATCGAATTTTTTGATGTTTCATTTTGAATTCGTTATCTGATGTTGCTATACCGGGAGATGCATGGATTGAAGACTAACAGTTGGAAAAGATCACGAAGTATCAGGATTTACAAATAAAAGTTGAATGTTTATGGAAAAAAAGAATAATAATCATCCCAGTTGTTATACAGAAGAGGCTTCCTAGATACCTAGAAACTTTGAACTAGCTAGATTTAAACTTCCACTCCTTGCAAAAAAACACATTACTCGGAACTGTTTGTATCCTCAGGATTCTACCTTAATAGTTCTTAGATCCTTGGTACTAATTTCTTAGCTTTTTACCAGTTTTATGACTGTGAATCTAATATGAGATTGCCATGATGGTGATAATAATAATAATAATAATAATAATAATAATAATAATAATAATCCAATGTCAAATTTTTTTTTAGAGATGTATAACTTTACTATTTGATAGACAGGATTCTTCACTCTCTTCTTGAGAAGAGAGGTAAAAGAGGCTGGAGGGCTGAAGAATTTTCCCCACCAAAAAAAAATTTTTTATATATATAAAAAAGAGGTGATAGTTCCATATGATATTTAAAATCCTCCTTAGCAGACAAATTCTTTTCCTTTTTAGAAAGATCCCTCAGGATAAAATGTGAGTTACTGTCAGAGAATAAAAGAATTCATAGCTACTCCAGGGCATGCAGGGTTATTCAAAATGAATGATACAAAAAGAAAACTTAACAGTAACCAGTATAATCAAGATATTTAAAAAAAGACAGATAGATACGAGGGTTATTCGTAAAGTAAGATCAGTTTGCAATAAAAACAAAACTATATATCTTCAAAATTTTTTCTTTACCAGATTCTATGTACCTTTAACTATTTTTCCACGTTATTTCCAAGTTTATTTAAGCGCTTGTCATAGCGCTCAATGTACTTCCGCATGATCACTTCATGGAAGCTGCCACCGGTGAAGAAAATCACGCAGTTTTCACTTGTTCATCGTCGCTGAAATGCAGGCTGCCGATGATCTCCTTTAGCTCCTGGAACAGGTGGTAGCCACTGGACGCGAGGTCCGGACTGTAAAGCAAATGGTCAAGTTGTTCCCAACTATAGTTCATCCAGGGAAAGATGGAGTGGGCGGAGCCTAAGAATTTTGAATAGGACAATCGGAGAAAGGTTTGGTCATGCGATTAATTATTCCTGGTTTACAGGTCTTAAGTGTAAAGCGTTTTATCGACATTTTTACTTTTTATTTCATATGAAATTACTTGTACGGCATATTGAATTAAAAAAAAAAAAAAAAATTTGATAATGCATGTACTCTTAAAAAAGCTTTATCCTATCATGTTACATAAATTATAGATGTTTAACTAAAATTTTATTTTTACTTTTCATTTTATTTTATTTTAAATTGTAAGCGAAGTCAATATATCAATATTCTTTTATTCTTTAATGAATCTTTCACTTCTTTTGTTATAACTTTTAATGAATTAGAATTAAAAGAATTTTAAAAATGAATCGTAATTAAATACTTATTTACTACAAATATTTCAATAAAAATTTAAAAACAAAGGTTCTGGCCTCTTTCGTTTATTTGCTGGCCATTAAAATGGCCTTTTAATGAGTTAGTCTTTAACGTAGCACTTGTATCTGTCGTAAATATTGTCGTCGTTGCGCTATTACCTCTGTACGTTCGAAATAAAGCTTACGACTGTCGGTTTTTCCGAATTTCATACGCAGTGTTTCATGCATGATGACCGCGAAGGAAGATCTTGGATTCGCAGTATCCAGTCTTCTCTTGAAACTTGTTGAAAACAATTGTAATCGTAGGATAAGCTCCTTCTCTGTGTATTTTAGCAACATTTGCCCGTGCAACTGAAAGTTCAAATTCATCCAAATTTTTAACATGTGACTCCCTTACCCTCTTCTTCCCAGGCGTCGAAAAAGGTGAAGGGTTCGGCGTGCTTGCTTCAGTCTCCGAAGTAGGCCTAACTATGTTCAAAACGATTCTTCAAAGGACGTCGCCAAAATTTGTGTTGCTTTAGATGTTTTCTGTATTAACGCTGAAGTGGTTTTATCAGGATCCTTAACTTTAAAATGGGAAAATAATTTCACACAATCTCTAGCTTGGCTATGAAAGAGTTTGTCCTTGATTTCTGAAAGTGTTAGATGTTGTATTTGAAGTAGCCATTATGATCACTGGTCGCTGCACGTTGTGAACGGATTGACGCCCGCGTAGATAATGAAGAAACGCCATAATTCCATGCGCATCAACTGCCTGACATGATTAATCGATATCAATGCTAAGCCATGCCTACTCCAACTTTCCCCGGATCAACTATGATCAGATCAGTTGTTTTTATTTTAAAATGGGCCTTATTTTACGAATAACCCTCGTATTAAATGAAAGGTAAACTCTGTTTCATTTGGCAATGCTGAAAGACCTGCCAGTCGAAAACTCTCACTAGAGGTACGTTTCAACCACCTACCTCAACATGCTATCACTGTATCAGGAATCACTGATGCTGTGGTCCTCCAGATCACCCGATCTAACTGTCTGTGATTTCTTTCTGTGGGACTACGTGAAGGACAGCGTCTTAGTACCCCATTACCACATAACTTACAGGATTTAAAGCGGTGAAGGGATGCTGGCACGGTTGTAGGAAGAATTTGAATATCGTTTAGATGTCTGTCGCATAACAAAGGGCTCCCATATGGAGAGAAACTTGAGTTTATCTTTCATGTTGTATTTGGTAAATATACTGATTATATTGGTCACAGCTACATTTTCTTTTTGCATCATTCATTTTGAATAAACCTGTGTTATCTGTTGTAAGCTTGCTTTAAATCCTTCAGAGTAAGACATTCAGAATTTCCCTCTAGTTTTATTACTGCCTTTATTTCAATCATGTTTTCCCTTTGTTTCCCTGGGATGATGGGCATTGGTTAACACCTTTATGTGGCAAATATTTTCTGTCCATAAGTTCATACCTAAGGAACTCCCAAGCTAATCTAAAATAAAGGTAAGTCCAGTTTGTCAGAAGTGCTTATTGTGACGTCACTGGATGACTTCCGGCGCTACTTCCGGTTGTGTGTGTTAGTCTTATTCTGGTCACAAAAGAAAAGGTTTTCACGTAAAAAATCAAAAAATTCATGTTGTATTTCTAAAGAAACGTTTATTTGTAACTTACTATTTTATAAATAAAGTTATGAAATAATATCGAAATTATTATCTGTCTCTTAATTGCTAACAGTTCGGGCAAATTAGTTTTGAAATCTTAACGAGGAATACTAACTAGGCCTAATGATAACGAGAAATACTTTATCGTCCTAGTCACTTGTGTTCATATTAAAAAGAAATACCTAAGTACATTTTACAATAATTATAAATCCCTCCTTATAATGGCATTTTGCTGTTATTTAATTCAAATAAATAGTATAAAGGAAATGAACGAGCTGTCAAGTGTCCCCTTCTGAAGGCTGTTTGTTATCATTGCTGTCAGGTTTTCGTTTCTGTGGAGGTTTTGATGTAGCGAGTGTTGGTTTCGCTGTCATCCAGTGACGTCAAAATATGCTTGCGCAGTATAGCATTTTTTACCACTTCCAGCCAATTGACCCCCACCTTGTCAATAGATCTTTTTTACCAATAGATCATCTTGAGGAACCCCCTTGGTTGTAAGATGTTGCTTAAATTTGTACAAATGACTGATAATTCTCGACCATGCCAATGATATGTCAGTTTTTTTTAATGTAAAATTTTTAAGCAAATTTTTTGGGCAGGATTTATTTCTTTCAGTGTAATCTGTACATTTTAACGCTTAAGATAAACCTGTTAAATTTGGATGAGAGTTAAGATTAATGAATCCAGTATTTTCTAAATTAAACATTTGCTGAAGTGAATTTTTCTTTTAATTGGTTGTAGATTGGGTTTGTTCTTTAAGTAAAATTTTGAAAACTTGGATTATAGGTTCTGTGACTAATGCTGGAAGCATAGGAATGAATTCAGATGCAGAATGTGATGCCCATGCACCAATTGAGCAAGATGATAGTGTAGATGATTCATGTTCAGAACAGAGCTCTTCTACTTCAACCTCCAATCAGAAAGACAACAAGCACTGTGATTGTTGTTATTGTGAAGTTTTCGGCCATGGAACGGTGAGTCAGTCTATTATTATTTATTTCGATGGTTTTGGCCACTTTTATTATTATTTTATTTAGTGATTCTAATGGAAAAATATTTCAATCAGAGTTCACTAATTGGGGATTTTGTGGCAACATAATTCCTGGAGTTGGGTGGCAAACCAACCATTTTTTTCTCCAAGGACAGGGCCTTGACTGCTTCATGATAGGCAAAATTTTCTACATATTATTGTATAACTTTCTCCTCCCCTTTCTTATTGATGACAGTTCTTCAAAACGATTTAACATTTGTTTATTTCAATAAATGTATTGCAATGCTAATAGAGCTATGATGCTAAATTTTAAATTCTAATATTTCTTGCAGTAAATACCAAGGAACATTACATTTCTAATCCATGAGATTAGTGGTCTTAGTGTAGTGCATTGCATTCATTCATAGAAGGTTTTCAGATTTTGATGAAGCTACCAAGTGCTATTCTAGAAATCCTGAGCCTGGTATTAATTAGGTGGTGAACTTATTTTATATGCTGAGAGTCCTCAGTTTAGATGGATGGTTGTAGATTTTCCACTTGCCTATCTAAAAACATTCATTAATTTACCTAAAAAAATCATTAATGAAGGGGGAAAAAAGTGTGCATGTATCAATAGAAGACACATGAACAAACAGTGTGCATGAATACCTGCACCATAAAGATATCAATCACTTAGTGTCTTGCACATTCCCCAGACCTTAATCCAATTGAACATGTATGGAATGTTATGGTGAGATGTTTTGTTAAGACGTATCCCGCCACCATGAATCTACACAAGCTGTTGAAGAATGAGTGCAGCATTGGTTAAGAATGAGCTTCAGTCCCCCAAAACTTGCTCTACCCTCAGGTGCATTGTACAGCTTGCGTTGCTGTGCAGGAAGACCATATGGCCACAAAAAAGTGGATGATACTCCAGGTTTTCATTTCATTTCTTCTGTTAGCAGCAGTGCTGCTATATTTATATTTTGACTTTTTGTGTGGGATAGTATTGGGAAGCCCTTTTGCATCCCGTATCAATTTTGGTCTCGGACAACCAGAAGAGTTCATTCTTGAAAATCCCTTAATTTATAGCAGAGGTGGCCAAGCTCCGACTCGCCACTGGATTGATAGTGACATTGTTAAAGCCAATGATTGTATGTTAGTTTCATTAATAAATTGTGCATATTGTATCTTTTTAAGCTAAAAAATAAAAAACATTTGGACATTTTGTATGTGCAGTCCGCTTGAATTTGTATCAGCATTCACGAAGCCCCTTGATAAAAGTTTGGATATCAAAACTTGAACCTCATTATTATAAAACCTGTTACAGGTCAAACCTCGATATTACGAACTCAGTGGGACATTGTTCCTTCTAACGAGAGTTCTTGTTATCTGATATAATGAATTAATTCTTAATAACAAATTATTTTAAGAAGTAATTTTTTATTTTAAATTTAAATTTGTTACATTTAAGTCTAAAAAATCACTGAATTTTTGAGAGCAAATCACAGCACAAGTCACATTAAAATCACAGCAAGAGTTTTGCATTACTTAATTTACTTTAGTTCAAAAAACAAGTCACTGCAGTATTTACTGTCACATTATCCTGAAGGATTAAAATAACCAATAATTTTTTGCTGATTTTTTGTGATCAGAACAGAAGAGATGATAAAATTCTCAACTGCCACCATTGCACAGTTTATTTGATCTTGTATATTTTCCAAGTAATTGAGATATTGATTAATAGTTTGGAATGATTGTTGAGTCAGATATTGTTACTGGTGATGAGCTCATTTCTATGACACATGTTGACTTCTCTTCAGATGTAACTTCTCCTTCTATTTTTAGTATATTCACATATTTCATTATCATTGAATTCAACAACACTGTCAACTGCAATGTAGTTGTCAAACTGGACTTAATCTATTCCCAAGGGAGCATTTGTCTATTCACTACTTTAAGTGGCGCCACCCTTGTGGCATTTACTTGAACTGAGCTAAGTAGGATTCGTAGTAGTTTAAACATCAATGGTTTCCGTGTTGGGGCGAAGTGGTCACAGTGGTGTCTTCTGGATGATCCACGAAGATGATACAGCTCTCAAGAATCGTGCAAAGGGAAAAAAATCTTTTTATAACACAGAACATCAATCCCAGATAATATTCTCTCATAATAGTTATTAGAACGAATTTTTATCCTAAACAGTCATCTATTTTTTAGTTTAAAAATGGAAGGATCCTACTTCCGCAGCCATTTAAAAAAAAAAAACAAAAAAAACAGCGCCCTCTGCATTCACTGAAAGTAGCGAACATAGTATTTGGTGAGCAGAGCAGTTGTCTAACAATATAATAATTTTTCTTTTCTTTTTACGCATCATCTGGTTTAGATTTTCAAGCCACTTTCGGAAAATTTGGCTCTACATCCATGCCTTGGAATTATGTGCATATCCAATAGGCAGTGATGGAACACCTTAAAGCAAGAGGATTTTTTTTGTTTTTCCAATTACCAAGGGGCAAATTTTTTCAGTCCCATCCCTACATTTCCTATCTTGCATGCTTCACCTTTGAATGCTAATGTTTGACATGCTAAAAAAAAAGTTAACAGATCAGTCACCTTAATATATCTTATAAACTTTTTTTTTATACACAAAATAAAAATCTTTAATAATTAACGAATACGGTAGGAATTTTGTTCACATACAACATACAAAATTTTTATGTGCAAATTGTAGATCGTAAAAAAAAATAAAAAATGAGCAATTACCACTAACATGTCTACTAAGTTCTTGTAATATTTAACATTACAAGTATTTTTCTGAGTGAATTTGAACAAAAACAATTTTAATGTCATACCTTAAATCATTTGGAAAAACTATTCATATAGTATTTCACATTATCTGAATAGTAGATGCCACCTCTTTTAACTGGATGTGTCTTATTTTGGGAGACTGACTTCTGGATCAAAAATTTGTTCTCTATATTGAGATAGTAATAAGAAAGAGACCTCTCTTATTACTGTATTTATCCACAGTTTCTCTGTTATTTTTTCTATATTGAGATATTCTTTATATAGAAGTTTGTTATAACCAGAGAGTTTAGGCTTACTTCTATGGGAAACCAACCAAAATTTTAAGTGTTCATTATAATGAGGAATTCACTAAACCTGAGTTTGTTATATCGAGGTTCGACTTGTAATATAAAATTCTGCTTCAGGCGAAATTTTCTCTGTTCCTGGTCCCATGTAAAATATTCTTATATTACATTGCTCTTCTAATAAAAAATTTGTTTTACCAAAGTCTGATAATATGAAGGAAAAAATAGAAGAAATTTATTCCAAGTAACATCACTTCAAATTTTTATTGTTAAAAAAGGAAAAAAAAAGAAGGTGAACAAAATTTTATTTGGGTTCTTAGCTGCAAATAAACTATCTTTATTGACAATTGTCCATCCCAAAGATCTGATAAACAGGGTTTACTTTCCACAAGTTCTGTCAATATTACAGGATTGTATGGGAACAATTTACTCACATGAGCAGTGAAAGAAAATTGTTCTGATCCCGATGATAATAATTACAATGCTGAAATAAATGCAAACCACAAATATAAACCAAATGCAAATGTATATAAAGCACAAACCCCTCTCCAGCACTGATAAATCTGTGTCAAAACTGTACACAGTCACTGGCTTTGGTGGTATCTGTGAAAACTACCCTAAAAACACTTAAGCGACAAGTCTGAGATCAACCCGGCACTCGAATTGTTGAGTTCAGAGCCGGCTGCATCTGACAAAAGAAATGCAATCTGTATTAAAACAGTGCATGAATTTGGAAACTTTCTGAAGTATTCTTCGTATGGGGAATTAACCATATTATACAATACATATGTATTAATGCCTTGCAATATATTCTGCCAAAATGTCATTAGCAACTATTGACTCACATTACATGAAACATGTATTTTGAAAGGTCGCTAATTTTACAAAAAAATTATAAAACTTTAAATTTATAAATTAATTGAAATTTTACCTGTTATTAATTATTTTTAATAAACTATTTCATTTTATTATTTTTTTTTATTAGCCAACTGTTGCACCTGTTAGCAAAAACTATATTGAAATGCGTGAGAAATTACGAATGCGTTTAACAAAACGAAAGGTGATGGTATTTTTTTTTTCATTAATATTAAACATTTCATTTGCTTATATATGCATGTTAAAATTAAAAATTTTCAGCCTGCCACAGTAATGTATATCTTTAGGAATTTAGTATAAACATGCTACATATTAAAATATAACAGAATATCTTATTACTCTTATTTGATTCTTGTATGCTTCATCATATTATTACCTTATTTTTTCGAATATTGGCCGCATTCACTTTAGGCCGCAGCCGCAAATTCGACGGTGGAACGAAAAAATAACCCTTTAAAGGCCGCAAACTTCTAGGGTCTACAAAAAGATCGAACTACTTCGTTTTAGCGTCCCACACTATCTTAAATAGTAATTTAGACACCAGTTACATTATTTATATAACCTTCTAAATTATTTTAATATATTTAATGATACTTTTATAAATTAATGGAATGTGTAAATAATTATAGCAA
The DNA here is from genome assembly GCA_023313115.1 of Rhysida immarginata. Taxonomy (NCBI): domain Eukaryota; kingdom Metazoa; phylum Arthropoda; class Chilopoda; order Scolopendromorpha; family Scolopendridae; genus Rhysida; species Rhysida immarginata. The sequence continues at coordinate 1,054,947 of JAHWFO010020901.1, forward strand.
TTTCATTTTAATGAACGAGCGTAACTCTTAATTTTTTTGGCGGCAGCCATGGCTCTATCAACGAAGTGCCGACCAATAGCGCGATAGAGCATTCTATGACATCACAACACCTTGGAGCGTAGACGATTCTGCCACACCTAGAAGGCACCCTGGAATTCCTCGACTGGAATGTTTTTCAGGAACCTTGTAACATGAGCTTGGATGTTCTCCACTGACTCCCAGTGCTTTCCCTTCAGCTCTCTTCAGTCGAGGGAACAAAAAAAAGTCACACAGAGCCAAGTCAGGGCTATAAGGAGGCTGGGGCATAACGGGGTTCTTGCTTCGGGTCAGGAAGTTGGTGACGACGAAGGCCGTGTGGCTGGGGGCATTGTCGTGGTGGAGCTTGAAGACGTTTTTGATGTCGGGTTCTGTTGCATTCTTCCCAGGCCGCACCCAAAACTTGATCGCGTACCGCTGTTCCAGCGAACGCTCCATCGTGCTGTGACACAATCGAAAAACAGACTTCGTTCGAAGACACGTCCTACCGCTCCTACTGCTCGGAGCGAACTGAGATCTGACGCGTTTGGAAGGGCAGACCCCCCACCACATTATTCGACCAGTCCGAGCGCGCTGCGATGGATACTCGCGTCACAATAAAATTATGCACATTACTTTCATAATGCACCCTGTATTACGTAGTAATTTAGATAGTTATATAAATAATAAAATTACTATCTAAATTATTTTTATTTACTTAATGAAACTTTTATAAATATATTAATGAACTGTGTAAATAATTACAGTAATCTCATTTTTAATTTAGTGTAACTCTTCGGCAGCGGCCGTCACTCTATCAACGAACTGTCGACCAATAGCACGATAAAGCATGCTATGATATCACAACTCCTTGGAGTAGAGTGGGCTTAAAGGAATCACCGACAATAACTTTAAGACGTGAAGTACAGTCCTCATCATAAGTTAAACCTTGACCTTGAAGGGAAGAAATTTATTCTATTGCTAAAATGGGAGGCAAGAAGATGAAAAAATCTGATGTAGTGCAGGGAAGTACTACATCAGATTTTTTTTCATCCTCTTGCCTCTCATTTTAGCAATAGAATAAATTTCTTCCCTTCAAGGTCGAGGTTTAATTTATCGGATGAGGACTGTACATAATAAAGCGATAATAATTTATGAATGAAAATATGTGACTGGTTAATTATTGTTTTGAAGGGTTATAGTCGATCCATCGTAAGCTTGCGTGGGATATAAACAAAAAAACGTATCCCTGCGCAGGCTCCTGTGATTGGAGGAATCAATTTAGCTTCCCCCTGAAACACATGGCTTGGCAAGGCCAGATGAATCCCCTATCTTTCTATCCTTTAATCCTTTAATCCACTAATCCCCTATGCTCTCAAGAGATTCAACTGAAAGTCTTTAGGGCTTTTTACTATTTATTAAAAAGAAAAAGTATCTATTTTAATGAAAAGCTATAGTAAGAAAGACATTTATATAAAATATTTATTTTATAAATTTATTTTATTCACATTATGTATGAAAAATAATTTATGAAAATCATCCGATATACGATTTAATCAAAAAACATTGAAACATTTTTTACAAGCTTTATAAAAGATAGATATTAATTTATGAAAATCATTACATATTATTTATTGTAAATTATGTATTAAACAATTATCAAGCAAAAAATATTTATTGAATTATTAAGAGAGGTTCAAAGTATAGCAGGAAAATGCAATTTTTTATTTTTGCTTTCCATCATAAAATTATCTCAGATGTTGGATTACAGCTTTTTTAAAAAATTAACAATGAATGATTGTTGAAACAATGGTATATGATGATTTCTGTTATGGATATTCCGACTGCGGGAATATTTAATATATCAATAAAGTTTGTTTGTCCTGCCTTGTTTGGAATTTTATTATTATTTTTCTTTTGATATATTTCGATTTCTATTTAAAGAACACAGAAAATATAATAATAAATTTCCAAATTAAGCATGACATACACAACTAATTAAACAAAATAAAGAGAGTATGTCATACTCTTCATTTGGAAATTTATTACCTTCTATGCTTTTTTTTTAATATATAGATCGAAATATATAGAGAAAAAACAAAGAAAATAAAAACATAGATTTTGAAATTTAAGCATGACATACACATATTACAGAATGAAATAAAAATCCATGATCACAATAGAATATAGAATATAAAAATAATATTCTCTAACAACCAAAATGTCCACAATATTGATCATCATGTGCCATTGATAAAAATCGTTTTACCTTTGTTGTTCATTTTAAAAACCTTTAATTCCATCATCTGCAAACCTCTGGGGATTTTAATCCGTATCAGACATGGGTTTGATTCCTGCAATCGAATTCTGCTCATCTTCTTCACTGCTGCTGATCTCACTGCTGCTGGTATCAGCTGGGTTGATTATGAGCTCATCAACCACTGTGTCGCTCAGGCCGTCGAATTCCCAATATTTCTTTTCCTCGTCTTCCACTTGTTTTATGAATTTTTTCCATATTTCGTCTGTTGCCAGCTTCAATCCCTCGTAGAGTAAGGCCCTAACTTCTTTGAGTTTAAAGGTTATGTTGTGTCTCCTAACATGGCCTTTTACGGGGCTCCACACACCTTCGATGGGATTCAAAACACAAAATCTTAAAACTGTGTGGCCAGCTTCTTCCGCTATCGAATCAGTAACATACAGTAGAACCTCGTTTTTATGAATTTCAGGGGACCAATAATATTTATTCGTAAAATCCGAAGTTCGTAAAAAACAACCCTCCCCCCCCCCCCAAAAAAAAAACCCAACGTGAATAGGCACTGAATTTTTAATAGGCAGTATTTTTAATACAAATAGGCTTATACATTAAGTATTAGAATTGTTTCTGATGCATATTTGAAGTTATATCATTATTTAAGTAGTTTGAAAATTCAAAAAACTGTCAAAAATATCGTCTGGTACATTTATTAGTTGCATACAGATGTTTTTTAGAGTTTCTAAGGAGCTTTTAATTTGTGAGGGTGTTGCTTTGAATGTCGTATTTTCCAGTGATCTTCATGGTATTCTTCGCCGCCATCTTTGATAAGATCCCAAATTTCGTTATCGTTTAACGTCTGAGAAATTAAAACTTCCGCATCAATATTAACAAACTCGGAGAATTTAGATCGAAAATTCAGCTTACTTTTCAGGATTTTCCACTCTTCAAATCCTTCAAATTCACCATCATCTTCAGGTGAGACTGCAAGTTCACTTTCACTTTCGTTGCATAGAGAGCACTTCTTTGCAAAGAGCAAGCACTTCTTCTTTCTAGGCTCTCTAGTTACTTATGGCGCCCTCTGTTGGCGACGGCGGAAAACAGTTAATCATCGATCACGGCGGCGATAAACATAGGCCAAATGAACAAATTGCAACCAGGCTGCTCACGCAAAAAATTTTCACTTTTTCAGTAAAAATTTTTACTACCAATTACAACTTCTAACTTCGTAAAATCCGAATTTCGTCGTAAAAACACTTCGTAAAATTTAAAGTTTATTATATGGAAATTAACAGGAGGGGGTCGGGATTTCAGAATTACTTCGTAAAATCCAGAATTTCGTAAAATGCGAGTTCGTAAAAACGAGGTTCTACTGTACTTGTCAAATTTTCTGAGAGTATTGGCATTTTTTACTTGACGAATCAGTTCATCTTTCACCATTTCCTTGGTATATGGGATTCCTTTGGCTTCCATCCACTGGATGATACCTTTCTTCAGCTATTGTTTAGTGGGAAGCGGGTCCAACTTCATGCTGTGATAGGATGCATTGTCCATAACGATTACACTGTTAGGTGCAAGCAGAGGTAAAATCCTTTTCAACCATCTTATGAACACCTCACCATTCATATCTTCATGATAATCGCCAGTTTTTCTTCGATTCCATGATTAATTCCCCACCTGTACTGTATAAACGCCATGTACTGTATTCAGTTTGTCTTGGAATGTGTTATGATCGGTCTTAAATTGCTTTTCGAATAATCATTATCAATTTCATAAATATCGTCGATTTTTTGAATAAATTACATGAGGAATAAATCTTAAATAAAAGTCTTCGCTGTAAGACATACAACCTCTGACAATTAAGTTCAGTGAATGAGTTCACACAACAAAATGCAAAACAGATAGAGCCACATTTACTTTATTGTCCTTCGAAATAATCACCCTGGAAGGCAATACACTTTTGGGATCGGGTGTATAAGTCCTGGAAGCTCCTTAGGGATGGTTTAAGTTCACGTGTCACATTTGCTTGAATGTCTGGAATGTCCGCAAATCTGTGTCCCTTTCAGGCCCGTTTCAGGCGTGGGAACAAGAAAAAGTCTGCCGGTGCCAAGTCTGGTGAATAAGGTGGATGAGCTATGGATACGACCCCTTTGTTGGCCAGGAACTGTTGCATGATTACGGCAGTGTTCCTCTTTGATCCATTATCCACAGTTACGTGCGCATGCTACACCTTCAACTGAAGAAACGAGCATCTGCTAAACCATTGCACGCACAAACGTGACCTGTCTGAACTTGCTTAAACAATGACTGGGCTTGTATTCACATGCATTGTTACTCGCGTAAAGCTCGCACAGATTGGGGTGTGACGTCATTCACCGAACTTAATTGTCAGAGGTTGTATTAACGCCATGTACTGTATTCACTTTGTCTTGGAATGTGTTATGATCGGTCTTAAATTGCTTTTCGAATAATCATTATCAATTTCATAAATATCGTCGATTTTTTGAATAAATTACACGAGGAATAAATCTTAAATAAAAGTCTTGGCCCTAAGACAAATAAACATCATTTACTTTATTCAGTATGTCTCGGAATGTGTTACGATAAGAATATGGACAGTTGCCCCGCCCTGGTCTTTTTGAATTTTATGAATCTCGTTGACTTTATAAATATCAATATCAATTTCATAAATATCGTCGATTTTTTGATTATATTACATGAAGAATAAATCTTAAATATGTTTGGGGCCCCCAGACACATGTTTTCTTTCCTGCACAACAATCTTAATCTTTTCCATGGAGTAGTTTAATCATTTCACCCCTTAATCCCATGATGGTGATTTCTGTCCTGTTGTTTGGCACGAGAGTTGTCGATTTCTCCAGTTTCTATTTTTTTATATATATTTCTTTAAAAAATGATCAATTTATGTGTAATTTATTATCTTTTTTTAGCCCAATTAATAACATTTAATGATTTTAGTTGTTTTCAGAACTGATTATTACAGTTTTAAGTCAGTTTTCATGTTTTCTTTTGTGAACTACATTTTCTTGGGCGCCCAGGAACACGGAAGTTGCAAGGTTCAATCAGCCAATAGAATTGCACTTCACCATGTGCTTTTGTTTACATCCCACGCAAGCTAACGATGGATCGACTATAGATGGTTTTGTTTAATACATTAACCTTTTCCCAGCAGCTAAGCTGCCTGAATTCAGCCAGCTACAGCTATGTCAGTTCCAGATTACACATTACAAACTTTAAATGCATATAACTGAAATTCTATTTCAGATAAATTGCTAATTTGTTATATTTTTTTTTCATTTCATTACTAATATATCCCTTGAAATTTTAGAATTACGTGATGAAATATAATAAAAATAAGGATTTTCCACAGGTGTTGTCAAACGCAGTGGGGGGGGTGTAAAATAATGACGATAAAATAAAGCTTATAAGAAATTCTCTATTATTGAAAAAAACTTCAAACTGCATTTGTTGAATAGCTGAAAGCTTCATAATTAATTGCAAATAAATTATATACCCAAAATTTATTAATAATCAATAATATTGAACATTTTAGAAAATATATGTACTTGTAAGGCCTGCTGCAAATAAAAGATTAGGAGCGACCTGGGCGCTAGTGACAGCCTGTCGCTCGTTGCAGTGGGGGGGTTCGTCAAGGTCACACTGCTGACGTCAGTTGTCGCTCTTTGTCACTTGTCGCCATCTCTTTCCCACCGCAAATACAAGAGTGTCGCCGGCTCACCCGTTTTCTCTCCTATGATATATACATAATAATATCTATTTAAATAAATAAATGCGGTAGTGAAATATTCATGCCTTTGGTCTTGTGAACTGATGTTAGTAATGGTTTAATTATTTTCAACTAATGTTTTTATTTATATCTCATTTTTTAAATCATAATTAATAACTAATTCAGAAAACAAAACAGGTGCAGACTATACAAAAAATTTTTTTGCTTAGAAAATATAAGGTAACATCCAAAATTCAATTATGAAAATATTGAAACCAAATATTGTGCCTTTCATTAATTTTATGAATAAATTATGATGTAATTAAAGTATTATCTAAGTTCTTTCATATTTAAGTATTTTTGTAGGGTTGTTTTAATATTTTTTTATAGTGTTTTTTAAATAATAAAAATAAATCCTTATATTGCAAATAAGATGAATTTTACAAACGTTTAGCTTCTCAGGCTAATGTAAGATGAATCATATATACGATTACATGAATTTATTTGTTCATAATAATATCAGATAATGTTTTAAACATCACTGGATATGAAACATTAAAAAATTAACATAAAATCAAGGAATATTTAGAATTTCTTTATTATAAAAAATATTAAAACAACACTACAAAAATACTTAAATATAAAAGTACTTAATAAATAATTAGATAATAAAGAGAGAGAGATATATATAAAAATAAATTCATTAAATTTATTTAAATATTTAAATAACTGTTTCAAAATAAAGAATTATTTTTTAGGTAAGAAAATAAACTGAAATTGAACACGAATAATAATAATAATAATAATAATAATAATAATAATAATGGAGTGACATTAATTATAATAATGGCAAAATGGAATAATGGAGTGTCAAAATGTTTCATATCCAGTTTCTGCATAATTATTCTTAACAATATCTATTTCTCTTTCGTCCACTGTATTTTTTCACTGGTTTTCCCTATGGAGGAATTAGATGTTTTGATTGGCTATCGACGATGTCGTCGCTGGTCGCTTCCACTGAATTCAGCTCAGCAGAGGCGACGTCGCCTGAAAACCAGTTTTTTCCGTCGCGCGCGACTAAGGGCAAAAAACGAGGTCACACTCAGGTGACAAGGAGCGACATGGAGCTACGCCGACGCATGCGCAGTGCCCATGGAGCGACCCACGTCGCGCGTGACAAAGAGTATTTGCGATGAGCCTTATGGAGAAACTTAGAAAACATCTAAAAATACGAATTTATTATAAATTCAAGGGCACAGTTGAATCATAGAATCATTGAAATTTATTAAATTGATTCCTTTTATTCATGTTTTAAACCTTTTTGTTTTGTAAATTATATTTTATTCATAAGTTATTTCACAAAAATTAAAACCATTATTGAAGAGATCGTTTTTTTGATGACGTCATTAGAGTACGTTCTCTTCTTTTAAACCAGGAAGTTAGATGGTGCCACTTCATTGCCTATAACAAGAGATAAGCAAGGGGAGGCTTAAAATTCCTATTATGTTGTGACATTCCATGTCTGTTGTGGGCGTCGCAGTAAATGGCACAGAAGTGATAGTTGATAAAAATTTAATTTAACTTGGTCGCATGATCAGTCATCGCACGATGTGTGGAGAGTGAACACATAACGAATCAGTCAGTATATTTCATCTGTATATTTCACATTTTCCATCCACTCTCGAATTCTCATAAAAATAGTTGCCATGACTTAAGTCTCAATCCTCGTATTAAAAGAAATATATAATCTACAGTCTACATATATTTTGTGTAAAACGTGCAATAAAGTTATATGTAAACTGTAATTTTACTGAAATAAATTTCTGCATCTTGAAATTTATGTAAGTATTAATCTGTTTAAATGAGCAAACATTTAACATTTTTGTATTTTAAATGAGTTTTTATCTTATCTGCGATTAAATCAGTCATTTTTGATCCAGAACAAATGCTTAATTTTTTTTGACTTTTTAGGCTACTAAAGCAACTATTTTCAACATACAGTTGTAATGGCAACCTGCTTATGGGACATCCTGTATACACACCTATATTTGATCAATAATCAATACATATTTTATATTTGCTTCCTATCTTTTTATAGGAAAATTCTATTATATTTTATACTTTTTGAAAACGTAAATCAATCGTAGATTGGCAAAAATTATCCGATAAAAACACGGTAGATTTGAGTTCATGGTTTAAATTAACGGGCTTTTGTTAAATCGTTTTCTAACATTGAAATTAATATTCTAAGCCTTCAGAACAATAATTAACCAGTCACATATATTTTCATTCATAAATTATGAAATTCACGTGTTAAAACTGTTGTTGGCAATAGTCGGCGATTCTTTCAAGTCCACTCTTCTCCAAGGTGTTGTGATATTTGGTCAGCATTTCATTGATAGAACCATGGCCACCGCTGATGAAATAAGTTATACTTGCTCATTAAAATGAAATTACTGTAATTATTTACACATTTCATTAATAAATTTATAAAAGTTTCATTAAATATATAATAATAATGTTATATAAATAATAAAACTGCTGTCAAAATTACTATTTAATATACTGTGGGATGCTAAAACTAAGTAATTTGATCTTTTTGTAGACCCCAGAAGTTTGCGGCCTAAAGTGAATTGCAGCCTTTAAACTGTTACTTTTTCGTTCCACCGTCAAATTTGTGGCTGTGGCCAGAACTGAATGTGGCCAATATTCGAAAATATATGGTAACTGTCTTGATACCATCAAATGCAAGAATATTATTCCATAAGAAAGCACATGCCCTTCCGAAATAAAGATCTCTATTACACACTTACAATCTGTGACAAAAGTTTGCGATCCGAAAAATTATACAAAATTTAATAGCATATATGTAGGAATCATTCTTGGTTATTAACATCAAATATGTGAGTTGGCATCGAAGTATATAAAGAAATAATTGTAGACTGTGGAATTTCATTCCAAGCTTCAACAACTGCAGCCTTCTATTCATTGGTAATTGTAAATTGTTTTCCATTTGCATATTTTGTATTGAATTAAGATCAGGAGAAAGTGATGATTGATTTAAAATAGCGAATTTTCTTCTGGTTCAAACCAGTCAAGAAGTTTTCGCAGTGTGAATGGATGCATTTTTCTGCTGGAATTTCCCTTCCCTACCATCCTTGGAAACTTATTTCAAAGTTGCTTGATAACTCCTCTGTATTCTGTCCTCCATAAATTGCAATTCACGTTATTTTCTGAATCTAATCACCATGTTATCACCGATTCTCTATCACACTACCTTTGTGACATCATTCGCTCATTCTTTTTCAAATCATGAAAATAATAAGACAACTTATCTGTACCATCCAGATTAAATTTTTTCTCATCCGAGATGATGATTTTTTTATTCAATCATTGCTCCAAATAATAAGTATGTTGTTGTGCAAATTTCAGTCTGGCATCTTCATAGTGTTGGCTCAAATGTGGTTTTCATTTTATCTTTTTTCTCTGCAAAGTTGGAGTAGACTTTAAGCTCTGAACAGTATACACATTTGTTGATAACAGTGCTTCGTTGAGAAATTGGTGGGTTGTCCTCTGAGAGTTAGATGCTGTCCTTAATAGCATACTTCAGTGGCTCGCAATGATGATCGTCCCTTTGAAAACCTCTTGCTCCATGTATAAACACGAGTGAAGGTTAGGCAGTCGTTTCCATAGATGTTCTGCAAACGACGATGAATTTCAGAAACTGGTTGTATCAATTAAAAAAACACAAAGAATAAAACATTTCTCAAATCTTGTGACAATCTGAAAATGGTATTAGAAATAGGGGTTCCTAATTAAGATTTCAAAATTGCCCCCTCCCTCACCCTCAGAGCAAAAAACCCAAGTACAAAACCCCCCAATGAAGCCTTAATTTTTATATCATACTTTTATATCATAATTTTTGTGTCAAATTTTTATATCATACTTTATCTAAGGTAATTTTTCTTAGACTTTTCTGAAAATTTACTGAAGTTTTCCTTGTATGGCCTTTCTAAAGAAAAAATGTTTTCCAAGATTAATTTATGGAACAATTTTTTTTTTTTTAATTTAGTTTTTATTATTTGAATTGTGTGTACATTTGGAACAATTTCATGTTCCGCCAGATGGTTATACGGAAATAAAAAAATAATTCAGGTAATGGATTGGTCATAATGTATTTCTTAACGAAATGTATGCCCGCTTTGCAATATATGGCTTGTTAATACAAAAGAAATGATAAAACAATGAATAAAAATCAGTAAAACTATCATAAAATATGTATAAGGAGCATTCAAAAAGAAACGAGCCAGAGACCTAGGAACAGAAACCAGTACCTATATGTCAGAAGTATTGGCCCTGGCTGTTGAGGCACTTGTCCCACTGCGACACAAGGCAGTGAATGGCTGTCTCGTAAAATTCCTGAGACTGTGTTGTGAATCAGTTCCGCACGTACTACTTGATGTCGTCCGAGGTGAGTCGTTTGCCCCTCAGAGCCTTTTTTAGGGAACCAAACTCTGCGTAATCGCAGGGAGAGGGGTCTGGTCTGTATGGAGGGTGACCGAGAACGTCAGCATAACCTTTGTGTGGATTGCCTTGGATTTTTTTGGTGGTGGTGACCCTGGATGCTTCCACTGAAGACTTTGTCGTTTCGATTCTGGTTCGAAGTGATGACACCAAGATTCATCTTGTGCACTCCCACCCGCATGGGAGGGGCCCTTAGGCCTCAACGCTATCAACTCCACACGGGGTGGGGTGCAGGTTTGAGAACTTGCTTATGCTGCTAGGAACAAACAGGAAACACACCATAGTACTAGTTAATTTATTCTAAAAATATGTATTTATATACTGTAGCGTGCCAGGAAAAGAATTTTTCAGTTCCCAACCCGCTCAGCAAAGCCCCTAAAAAGTTTAGAATCCCGGGAACCCAAACCTAGAGAAATACAGAACGACGAACCTCTCTCGATAGGTAAAAGCAGGTAGCTACAGTCAGTTAACCTGACGCCAGCAGATTAAGTCCCGAAAAGTGATCCTTGAGAAAAGAAAATTCTTCTAACCTCAAGGGAGATAAATTAATTCGCCGATAGATAAATCATTTCAAGAGTAACTTTTACACCCATTAAACATAAGAATTTCAAATCAGGTAAGTAAACCATTCCAAACAAACAAATTCTTTATTACAATGAAGTGAAAAGATCAATCTGAAATTTATGCCAATGAAACAACAACAACAAGATTCGGTACAATTCTGGAAGGGCTATTGATCAGACACCAGATGAGCGGCGCACTGACGTAGGAGTGAACCGAATGAATCCGAGAGCCAGTTGAAGGGGAGAACTCCTCCGCAGATGGTAGCTGGATGAACCGAACGTAGACGTGAATAAAGCTGTTGAGGCGGGAATTCAAAAGGCGAAGAGATTGTTCATGTTTGAGAGGAATAAAAAAAAATCAGAAAGAGAATAATGATTTCAGGATTAAAAAGGAAAAGGAAAAATTAGTACACAACAGAATTAATGTGTAATACAAAAAAATTAAAGCGCTGGGCAGATGATAATACAGATCGTTTCTTTTCTTTTGTTTAAAAAGCTGGCTGGTTGACTTCAAGGGAACAATAAAAGGCAACTCTTTTTAGTGATCCAACAGATTACTGAAATACGTGTAGCAAAATTGACCTGTTAGAGAAAGAAAGGGGAAAAAGAGAAAAAAAATAAATAAAAAATAAAAGGGCTGGGCAAAACAATAAAAAAAAGTGAATTAAAGAACCAAGACAGAGGTAAGCACTAAAATAAATAAAACGAAAAAACTAAACCCGACAAACACGTGGCGCAAAGTGTGGTAGGGATAATGGAAGGAGACACTAAACAGGCAACAAAGGAATAGAACATATTAATGACTAAACAAAGCACAACAAATACTTGATGGAAAAAACATAGGAGGAAGGCACTTGATGTGGGAACCACAGACGAGTGGAAGGCACATAGAGGCTACGTGATTCTGAAAAAAAAAAAGAAAAAGAAATTCCCAGAGTAATAAAAAAAAACTCTAAACAGGTCAAGACAAAGAAAAGGGAAGGAGAGGGGTGAAGCGTTTTTCATAACCCCTCTAGAAAAGTGAATATAATAAACACAAGATAATTCACTCGAAAGTCAAAGTTTTTTTTTCACTTGATGCTTTTTTTTAACCACATGAGTTTGACGTGAGGAAACGTAGGAGCACAGCTGGGGTAGGGAATTATCAACTGAGGACAATCAAGCGATGGTAAACAGAAAGAACATACCCGATGAGTAAGCGGAATTTCTGGAACTAGGAAATCACATCGTCGTGGCGATAGGCTAAAACGAGTTCTACTCCAACAGATGCGCTAGTCTCCGAAAAATAACAGTCGGGCAGGAATAATTCGCAAACAGAAACTAACCTGGACGAAGAGAGGCAATCTGTTCGCAGCAAACTTCACCAAATTCAGACATACGCATTTAACCAAGAGGAGAATCCCTGCTCCATTGGTGGGTTCAACGTCAATTTGATAGTCAGTAGACATGGCTGCTTCGGTCATCGGAAAAGAATCCAATACATTCTCGGGTAGGTGTTAGATCGAACCAACGTCCCTTGCAGACTTCTTACCCAATCTCATATTAAGTACTAACGAGTGAGACTCGGACGAAGGGTGGCTAACGCCAACTGTCTACCGCTCGCCACTAAAGCAGTCAAAAATAATAATCCAAAAAAACCATCGTCCAACCAAAGAAAAAAATTTTTCTTTTCGAAAATTAAAGAACATCACATGACTAAAACGACTCGTGCAAAACAAAAATTTAACGGCGGGAGCCACTCTAAAAGAAAAGCTTCACAAAACAAAACAAAAGCGCGATAAAACAATACGATAAGCTTGCTAAAAAAAACTCTTACTATAACAATGCAGATTAAAATGTAATTACCGTAAGTATCGTCGAGAATAGAAGCATTTTCAAATATTATAAATTACGAGAAAGACTTAAAAATAAATTTTAAAGGGAAAGACTAAATTTAATTAAAGTGATTTCAATTAATAACTACATACTACATAATAAATCTCCACAATCCGTAATAGGGAGGAGATCGGACAAGATTCTCCGCTGACTTGGACTTGCTCATAAACCAAGAAATTAAAAAACTGAGCTATGTCGTTTCCCAGAAATATCCAACCCGGGAAAGCTTATGCTAATAACTCCTACAAAAACGCTTGGTCTTATGTATAGTCGTCCGAGAACTTATTAAGTGATATTTCCTATTACAACGGAATTATAACAATTTGTGTAGTAACCTGCCCAGGTATAAAATAGTCGGAAACTTAACAGTTCCTTAATTAAAAGTAAAGTAAACACTTATAAGCCAGGAACAAACTCCATATCGACACAAGCCCAATTTCATAATCCAACAACGTGACACGAGCACGTCATGTGCACCCTTTAATAGTTTTAAAGGAGGGGGCACACAGTAACCTCCAAATAACGTAGGAGAAATTGAGGGAAACCGAGGACGATCTGGAACTCAATTTCATTCTGACCACCCTTAAGGGGGAATAGCATTACAGAAGGTAGCGCCAAAAAGAAAATGATAACATAGCTCAAAGAAATAAAAAAAATCTTGGCTAGCACCAATCATAGATTAAGAAAGGAAGGCGTGAACAATGTAAAGGCCAGGACAACCGTGCGGGAATGGGAACAAATACCTTGAAGACCCCCAGAAAAACTTCCCTCCATAATACGCGAAGGCGAATAACCACAATAAGTTGACCGCAACTCGGAAAAAAAAATTGTCATAAAGTTGAAAGGCGTGGAGCCAAAAAGGCACGCAACAATACAACTGTGTACATAAATGTATAACACTAATCAATAGTAAGGCTTTCAACAACACTTCATCACAAATATCATTAAAGGCAGTATATTTCAAAACCAATACTCAAAATTCCAGTTAAACTTTGGTGCAAAACACAAATTAAACTTTAAATAACTGAAATATTAAACTTTAATTCTGCCAGAATTATAGGGACTCCCCAGGGCATTTACTCTCAAAATGTTACACTTAGCTAATTTACAAAACTGAGCACGTGGACACACCAATACATCACCTTAGCACAAAATACTGTGACCCGTGCATGAGCTGATGCTCACTGCTGACATTTCTCTCCACAGAGACCTTAATACACACAACGCCTCTCTTGAGGGCACTACTTTTTGCCCTAACAGGTGACACGAGTAGGTACAGAACACGTCACGCCTCTCTTTTTCTTTTCCAATTATCACTCAATATCGCACTTTAAAAGGCTGATAAAACCCGGGGAGAAAGGCTGTAACCCCAAACTGTTCCGTATAGAACCGTTAGTGACGCTGAACACCCACCCCTCGTGTAACCTCGCTAAAACGTACCACTTATGCTGCAACCTCGCTACAAGCTAGCATGCTTTGATAACGAAGCATCAGCAGTGAACACGCGCTCATATTCTTACTGCTTTCACAGACGTGAGCAGGATAGTTTTATTTTTAGCCACGTAGCAAAAAGCCATAACTAATTCTGCAAGTTTGAATAGTTAAAAAAAAACAAAATCACATTCAAAGTTTATCTGAACTACAGAACAACAACTAGCGACAATTTACACTACTGCCAGCGACGGCCGCATAGTAATACGTTCTTCTTCCCTAGCACAATGACGGGGTAGCAAGGGTGTCCCTGACGATTACGCAAATGAACCCCCAAAAAAACAAGAAAGATCTCACCAAAATGTCATCTAAAAGGCTCGATGTTTTCTTATCTTAGTGGTTCACTCGAACGTTCAATCCATTGCCGATGAGAACTGCGTGTTGGCGCTTAACGCTGTCTTTCGTGGAAAAAAATCGAACACACGCAGCAACCATGCTTGAAGCATGGCTGCATTATTATTTACGATGTGGCAATTATAATCGTTCAGGAACAGTTATAATTACCACATCATCGTAAGGATTAACCATTTTATGATTGCAGCCCGATGAAAAACCTTCACCGTTATGGCGGCATTCCATGACCGTGTTTTTTGTTGGTTTTTTTTTTTTACCGAGAGCGATTTCTCTCAACACAAAAAAATCACGTTTTTTCCACACGCAGAGATTGTCATCTCTTCTCGGAAAAATAATAAACAATAAACAAAGATCGTGTCCTTTTCTTTCCCGTTGTTACAGCCTCCAACGCTTAATATACCCGACAACAATGCCTAGCAAGGATTAAATAGACAATAACACATCGAGATAAGTTCTCCTACATACTAAAAAACTAATTTTATATTCTATATGCTATATACACGGGTCAAGGGTTAAGGCTCACCACTACGAAATAATAAAAAATAAACAATCATCCATCTAATTAAAAGGGCTACTTACAAATAATACCCCCTCCCCCTTATTACCGTAATTGCTTCAACACCAAGCCCACACAAATAATCCCCAAACTCTAGGCCGATTATATCGAATTTTTTAAAAATGTGCGTATATGACTGTAAACCACCCCCACACCAAACACACACGCAGGCTACAGTCACAATCTCATGTCTTGGTCCCCTAAAAAAGGCTCTGAGGGGCAAACGATTCACCTCGGATGACGACGTCAAGCAGTACGTGCGGAACTGGTTCACAACACAGCCCCAAGAATTTTTACGAGACAGTCATTCACCGCCTTGTGTTGCGGTGGGACAAGTGCCTCAACAGCCAGGGCCAATACTTCTGACATACAGGTACTGTTTTCTGTTCCTAGGCCTCTGGCTCGTTTCTTTTTGAACGCTCCTTATATTAAAAGTAAATATCTAATGCATAAAAAAATGCTGGATTTTGTATTGTAATATTTTATTTTTGCGCATTACGTATAATTTATTTTTATTCAAATTTTTCCATTGATCAAATCATGCAAATGCTTTTTTTTATTCATTTCTTGTTCTGCACCTAAAGTGCAATTTACTAAACCTTCCCTAGATCACATTTTAGAATACAACTTGTCTAATTAACCAATTAATCCAGGAGTCTGAGTCTTGATTAATTAACATTTAAAAGAATGTACAACTGATTTAATCATAAATTTATTCGGTAAACCTTTCATATTTAATATAAAAAAGGCGAATATAAGATCATTTTAATATATCAATAGCCTATTTTAAAATCATCGCTCATTATTTTAAAAAGTCCTAAAATCATGCTTTTTTGTTCAAACAATGAAAAAATGATTTTTCTAATTTCAAGTATATAATCAAAAGGCGAATTTTAAAAGATGTAAGCAATTTTAGATTTTATACAATTTCTCAACTCAATTTGTAATATAACTTTAATTTATCAGTTGAGTCTCAAATTCAGGTGGAAAACAGCGAAATCTGGCAAAAAGTGTGCAAGCCAGTGGAAATCTTCACATTTCAGCGATTAACAAGGAATTACTCATTTATTATAAACGAACTAAAGCGAAGCCTGCCTAAACAGTGATAAAATTGTGTCCTTCGAATTTGACAAGAATAGGGAAAACGAGTTTGGAATTTGACCTTGTGCTCAGATGTAGAAAACTGAGCTGCACAAATTTTTCGGGACGAGTTGTCTCTTATAAAAATAAAATTGGTAGAGACTTTACAACACAACAAAGGAAGAACAGAGTTTCCGACTAGTTTCACCATTTATTCCCGACTTTATTAAGGATACACACAAGAGGACATAAGCCTTTATATACAGAAAATATGGTACAGAATGAGAACATGATTGGATGAAGAAATAACAAATAGTAAATAATATAAATTGTACAGTGGCGACATTGTACTGAACGATTGTCTCTTATCACGAGGTGTTTTGTAACGAAATGGCGATATTCCTTATGTAGGAAAGTGACTTCACTACATATGCCAAGCAGACTGGATAAAAATGTCTAGTATAAACGTCTGAAATCCTTAATAACAGAAAAATTATATATTTCTGATATAATTCGGGTAACTCTTTGTGAATTAATAAATGCTCCTTTTGGTCTGAAAATTTTTGTAATAAAGTAGAGATGTTTCTTTCTTTGTAACATTTATTTCATTTCCATATTATATATTTCAATATTTTTTGCAAAATTAATATAAATTGTGAAATAATGTCACAGAAATACATGGTTTCACAGAACTGTACATGGTTTCCAATTTTTTTCTAGCTTTATACAAAAAGTTTAACAAAAAAAAGGAAAATAGTCATATTTTAGGCAGTTTTGTTCATGACAGAAAGGTGAAGAAATTTTTTAAATAAGTTTGTATATTATTTTTTTATGAATTTATGTCAAATTGTAATTTGACCTCTAATGTAAACACTTCATTTGATATTATTCGCTTACACAACCCTTGTAAACCCCCCCCTTGTTATTATGGCTGACTACGCGAAGTTTAATTTTCCTTTGTTCTCTGTAATGAGACTGATGTCATCATGCTATGGCACAGCCAAAAGTGACGCATCAATGGGGGGAGGGCAATTGCAAAGGGTCGGTTTTTTATTGAAATATTATAATAATTTCTAATTCGCTTTGAAAATAATTAACACATCAACAGCAGCAGTATTTTCTGCTTTAGTTTGAATAGCTTTTATTTTGTTCTGTACTGCATTATTGTGTTATGGATATTTCAATGCCGCGAAATACGAAAATTTGCTCTACTAGGGCCTCTGTGCTCTAAGTAGGTCTAAATATTTTTTATTTATACTTCGATAAATATTTCTGCCTACTGCTAGAAAATATAGATATATGGATTAAAATACCCAAGCAGTATGAGATAACTACCTGCATAAGATATTTATTTATAAGATCAGATAAACATTGCTATTTCATCGAGTAGCAATGCTTTTGTTATGAGATTAGCATGTTATAAATATTATTTTGTTGTTATATTATATTATGTTATATTATTAATATTAATTTATAATAGTTGCATGTGCCTAATATCAAACAGATAATTTAAAGGAGGGTTTCTATATTATATTAAAAAAAAATTGGTGATATGTCAAATTTTTTAATGTTATTGTGTTTTAAATTCTATCTGTGTGCAACCCATCTTAATTCTCATAGAGAAGCCAAAATTGGCTTCTGCCGGTTCAATACATTTAAAAAGGAGAGGAATGTTCATTTTGGATCCCATGAGGGAGCATTTAACCAAAAAAGTAAAACAAGATGTTAAGAATGCTAATTGTGAACTTGTAATTATACAGGGTGTCTAAAGGTAACAAAAGTCCCGAAAAAGTAGCGAAATTGACAAATGGGTCGCGGAATTAAAATTTGGTCATGGAAAAATTAGGTCAAGAAATTTTTTTAAGATATCTCCAAAAAGTCACTAAATTGACTTTCAGAAACTATTTAGACACCCTGGTATACCAGGAAGTATCACAAGTCAACATCAAGTTTTAGATGATGTGATAAAAGATCATCTGAGGAAGAATATACAGACTAGTTGATAGCAGGTAATCAGTCTTAACCAGCAGGGGAGGAAAAAGGAAGGAAAAAAAGAACCCTATTCCAAGTCTCCTGGGGATGTTTCAGTCTGCATGGGATGTCATTTCTAAATAGAGCCGCATTAGGGAATTTAAAAAGTACTGCATTTCAAAATGTAAGAGTTAAATGTGTAATACCCATTCATCATCCGTGTTAATACATTATTAGTACAATTTCAATACTGTGGGAATACATATAGTTCATTTTTTGACTTAAAAAATTTTTTTTTCTTGAAATACTTGCAAATTTTGGGCGGTTCGTCTTATAGTTGAGGTCATCTAAGATTTGGGTAAATACGGTAGATATTTAAGGTGGTGAACTTAAACTTCAGTTGCATTCTGTTCATTATTTTTTGTCAGTAAACTTTGATTTAGTTTCCAAATCAAATTTTGAAGTTTAATTATATACCGTATTATAAAAGTACGTTATTAATTTGGTATTCTTAAAGCTAACCATTTTTAAATAAACTATAAAAAATCAATGTATTTGTCGCAGGCTGTATATACTAATAAAATAGATAGATAATTTTACATTAACAAAGCTTCTTGATTACTTATTTTCACCATGCAGTTGATTGCAGCCCGTCATTCACCGAAACCCTTGTGCAAATACTGTTGCCCCCCCCTTAAGTTGGGCAATGAGCTGAATTTGCCCTGAAGTTCAAAATGATGACTGATGATTCCAAAAGAAGTGGATTTTTCCCTTGAGCTTGTTTATTATTTTAATCCTTCCTAGAGAATTAAAATACCAACCTAATATCATAAGGCATGTTCAAATGAAAGTGATTCTGGCTGTAGCATGCGAGCACATGAGTTTGCAGACACGAGGCAAACTGGTGATTGTTGACGTATCGTCTGCTTATTCTGATAAGCACTGCTGTGGGAAGTTACGTTAGGCTTATGCTCGTATTTTGTTTGTGTTACAATGGACCCTCCTATTAAATTTCCGTCCAAAACTGACCAACGAGCGGTGATAATGTTTCTGACAGCTGAGGACATTCCACCAGTTGACATTCTTGCTCGGATGTTGAATGTTTATGGAGAAGCATGTGTCTCGAAAGCAACCGTGGTGCATTGGGCCAAAAAGTTCCATGATGGTCGTGTGGAAACTGCTAATAAACCATGTCTGGGCCAAGCAAACGTGGTCATCACTGATCAATTGAAGACAGACATAAAGTCAATTCGTGAGGACAGACGGATCAGCATACGGTCACTTACGAAGGATCACAACGTCGGTGTTGGTTCCGCATATGCTGTAGTGAAAAGCCTGGGATATGGCAAGGTCTGCTGTCAGTGGGTACCCTGAATGCTCACGGAAGAGCACAAAGAGCTGCGTTTCGGCTGCTGTTTGGATCATCTGGAACGTTACGGTCGTAAGGGGGAAGCGTTTTTGAAGAAGATTATCACGGTAGATGAGACCTGGTGCCATTATTGGGAATACTTCGGTAAGGTATCCACAATGTAGTGGAAGCATCCATAGTCACCACGACCCAAAAAATTCAAGTCGCAAAGTTCGGCCGGGAAGGTTATGCTTACGTGTTTCTTTGATTCCAGTGGTCCTCTGGTTTGGGAGTTTATGGAACCCAAAACCCGTATTAATGCTATTGCATACACCAAGACACTGGAGACCTTGTGTCAAGCTGTGAAAAACAAATGTCCTGGTAAGCTAAGTGATGGGGTGATCCTCCTCCAGGACAATGCTAGGCCACATGTTGCGAGACTGGTGCAGGAAGCAATAACCAATATGCGGTGGCAAGTTCTGCCACACCCTCCTTATAGCCCGGATCTCTCACCATGTGATTTTCACGTGTTTGGTCCTTTAAGGAAGGCACAGAAAGGTCGACGATTTGCCAATGTTGAGGAGGTTAAGGATGCTGTTCAGGCATGGTTCAGAGAGCAGCAGAAAACACTTTTTTTGCGAACGGTATTAGCTGATTGTCAGTGTGAGTCCTGTATTGCGGCAAGTGGAGATTTTTGTTTTAGGACTGCACATCTATAATAGTGATTATAAGATGTTCTTCTTTCATATAAACAAAGATAAATATTAATACTTTCATTTAATCTGTCTCAGTGCCCTTTGAATCACTTTCATTTGAACATGCCTTATACATTTTCTTGAATTGAAATAATGCAAGTTAATATTATTGTATATTAATTTAAGTAAGTTCAATAGGTGGTGGGCCTATATTTTCAACCATCTCAATTCAAAAAATATTTTAAATGTGAAGATATGTTGGAAAAAACATCCCCAAGACTTGTGAAGATATGTTGAAATTTTTACAAAGAAAAGCTCGTGTGGCGATTGAAAAGGGGTACATGTAACTTTGTTAAAACAAAATTATGACTTTGTTAAAGAAATATACTATTTCATTTCCATGGTTTGTAAGCTTTTAAAAAAAATTTTAAAACTGCTTGGAAAAATAAAGGTTCAATTTGAAGTGCTTGAAAATCTTGAAAAAGCTTAAAAAAAAATGGGAAAAAGCCCTTGAATTTTGTGGTGTCTCAAAAAAAAGTGCAATAAAGTTGAACATTTTTAATCGG
>JAHWFO010020901.1:1076083-1096176 GCA_023313115.1 Rhysida immarginata
GAGGGGTTCCCATCATCCATCCAGATCTGCTGTTGCTCTTCATCGTAAGTTTGTTATATTTCCTAAATGGTTTTAACTATAGCATTATTCAACACACCTGTTTGGATGATGGGATGATCGGAAAAATGCCTCCGAAGAATAGGTGGAGCGCTTCCCGTATGCTTTTGGATCGATTCCCATATGCTTTTGGAGCAATTCTATGGTTGTGTTGTGGTGGATCCATACAGATCCGAACACTTTAAAAGTATTCGTAGCCTACCGGGTGCATAAAATTCTGAAGTATAGCAAGCCTGAAGAATGGAATTGTGTGTTTGCTATGTAGTTCATTAATTCTGTTTTTGGGGCATAGTAGGTCTTCTGACATACAAAAGCCTTCATGCAAAACTGAAATTTTCTAAAACATACAAATTTGGATGGATGACCTCAATGTCATATTAAACTTTCTGATAAATATAAAATTAAAGCTATTTGAAAAATCCCTTCTTAGATATACGGTAGTATCGCTAGTAATTTATCCTATCTAGTATCGCCTATTTATATCTCAAGAACACGACTACTAAAATAAATGTATAATTAAAATGTACTACAGTATATCCTAAATTCCATGGTTGAAGCAAAACAATTGATGAATTGTGTGAGCAGATTTTAATGGACTTCAATGACTATTCAGATAATATGATTGTATTGGAGTTCGTCTGTGGTTGCTGTTATTGGTTCATCTGCCTGTGAATTTGAATAGTCTGGAGCGATATCTGGCTGTGGAGAATTATTTTGAGTCGTTCATTTGTTAAGCTTCTACACACAAGTTAATATGCTTACACACATTACTCTTAACAATCAGATGAATGAATTTAGACAATGAACATCATTAAATATAAAAATTTGTGGGATGTGGTTGAAATGTTATTACTGTACTTTTCAGCCATGGGTAAGCAATTGTGAAGAAAGGATTTAGTACCAATAAAAAAAATATAGAAATTGTGAACATAAATGCGTTTTCATATGTAATTCAAATCAATTCAATATATGATGTTAAAATAAAACAGTGCACCCCTGTATACATGTGTCTAATGCTAGTTAATAAATGAAATATTTAGAATATCAGAAATAACTTCTGAGTAAATACAAGAACTGATAAACAAGAAAAGATGCCTAGAACAAGAACTTTATTTAACAAAAATGAACAGACTTCATGGGTCAAAAACCTTCCCAGAAAAATATTCAGTTGAATAGCGAAAACCCCATCTAAATCGGATCAGTAGTTTTTGAGAAAATCGTGAATATACAGGTAGATCCCGTTATACGCGATACATACGTTCAGCGAAACTGCCGTGTATATCGAATTCGCATAAAACTGGTTCCATTTAACATATACAGAATAGAGTTTGGTTCTCATAAGCATTAATTATTTTCCTGATATAACGTAAATAATTGCATTATAGAAGTATAGGATAGTAATACAACGGTTTTCTATTTTTTAGTCTTAAAATAGCACCTTATTTTATTTTATAAAACTCTAGATATACTAAAATACTCAAAATACATGTACACATACAACAAAAAAGAAGTGTCCACATTCTAAACTTTATATTGCTTTGGGTTCATCTGTACCAGAAGAATTTGATGCTGTTTCCAACAGTCTCCTTCCTGTAATAGTGCTGGTGGAATCCCGAAAAGAGTTTGGAAGAGGAGCTCGGACTGGATGTTAATTTAGGGATCGTTCGAACTTGCTAGATGTTTGATAGTCGGCTGTAACGTTTTCTTCATCTTCATCGAGGACCTCCAACTCAGTTTCTAACGAGTAGGATTTTCGGGCCCGCTTTCTTCCTTCGGTAATAATACTTCTTTATGTTTCGGCGGCATTTTAAGTCCTACAACAATAAATCTTTTCGCAAACAGATTAGAAACTCAGCTGTTCTTATCCAAAGTGATGTATAGCAACCTTATCATTCATAGATAGCCAGTGATATGCTAAATGTGCACAAACACAGGGATAGGAACAAAACAAGGCTCAAAAACGAATTCAACTCCTAACAAAAATAGAAGAGCATTCACATGTAGGCGATCGATGGTACTACTAAATGAAAACTGCGTATATCCGAAATCGCGGCTACCGAAATCGTGTATAATGGGATCTGCCTGTACATACATACGGATATATGAGTCAGAGAACCTCCTTTTTTGTAGTCGGTTAAAAAGGATATCAAGGCTTTGATAAAGTCTACAGATGAATTTGCTGATAAGGCTGAAGAGAGTAATGATATGACATCAATATGCAAATCTAACAGTTTAAAGAGATCTGCTACAGCAAAAGAAGAGAAATTAATTGTAGTTGCCAATGCATTAAACATTTTAAAAGGATGGGGGGGAATCTCTAAATGACTTTTGATTCTATAATTACTATTATCATTTTATAATTTATTATGTGTTTTTTTTTAATAAATCCTTGAAAAGTGTTTGAAAATTTCTTGAAAAACTTTTTTCTCGGATGTACGAACCATGATTCCCTTCTCCAGTGTCTTTACTGGCATTGTGCTTCTACCGGGTGATTCTCTCGCTAGAGGTCCCAAACTTTTACCTATAAATTGAAAGTTACTTACATCTTGACTTTAAATGTTGCATACAAACGCCTTGGGACTCGTAGGTTTGGACTCGTTCAGTGACATTTATTTATCTTTTTCTGCAACACATAAAAGCAGTCACTAATCTTGGCTGAGCATCATGACATGAGCAATATGTACACAGTCGTGCAGCGTGTGTTCCTTATTCGTAAATATTGGAAAATGGGTTCTTTTAAAGCATGTCAATGAGCATTTCAAGTTCAGTTCCCTCAAAGTCCTGTATATAAGTTGGAGACAACGGGAAGCCTACTCTAGCAGCATTCAGAGAGACGAAAACTGTCTGCGGAAACCATAGAGGATGTACAGGAGCAATTATTGGCATCACCATCAAAATCATTGCGAAGACCTTCCCAAGAAATTAATGTCCTATATTCCACATGTCAGAAAGCAGCAAAAAAAAATCAAAACTACAAGCCTACTTTGTATCATGTATTCAAGAATTGCAACCGAAGGACAATGAAAAACGTGTGCAGTATTGTTTGTGGTTTCAAACTTTCATTCATCAGAATCTTGGGATTTTAGACAACACTTGGTTTTCATCCGAGTGGCTATGTAAACTCGCAGAACACGCGGATATGGGCACAAGAAAACCCACATGCAGTACATGAAGCGCCTTTGCATTCCCAAAAAATCGGAGTGGGTTGTGGAATTTCTCTTGGGCGATTTATAGGCCCCCTGTTTTTTGAACAAATAGTTACCACGGCAGTCTATCTGACAATATTCACTGAATTTGTCAATCAGTTAGATGAGGAACTAAGGAATGGATATTTCCAACAGGACAGTGCAACATGTCACACTTCACATGCCAGCAGGAGAGAAATTGAACGTTTTTTTGAAGATCGAATCATCCCAAAAAATCTTTGGCTACCCAGATCTCCAGACCTTAAACCAGGCGACTTCTTTCTTTGGGGGTTATTGAAGGGAAAAGTGTACAGAAATAAACCACGCACAGTCATAGCCCTGAAAGATGTTATACATCAAGAGATTGAAGCCATTACCGATAACACCTTAGGAAATGTGTTCCTGAATTTTCAGAGATGTGTACAAGTGTTTGATTGTGGGTGGAGGCCGTTGTCCACATCGGTTATGAGCAAGTTCAGCTGCACACTGTTCAAGGTGTTTGTATGCAGTATTTCAAGTCAAAATGTAAGTAACTTTCAAGTTTATATGTAAAAGTTTGGGGCCTCTAGCGAGAGAATCTCCCTGTAATTCACTATTTTCAGTCTCTATAATTCAAATTTAAATCTATGTTCTTGTATTGGAGTTTAAATTATCTGATTTGGTTTTACAGAATGTATGGATTTATTATTAACTTCACCGGAATAAGTTAATAATAACCTAAAAAACATTGCAACATACTTAAAGTCTAAACCGTTGAAATAGTAATTACAGGTGGTTTAACAAAGATCTGTATGCCTGATCATTCTTGAGACCAAAAATATCTTAAGAAGTTTGTTGTTCAGGTTGAAGAACGAACTGTAGTTTGATTGTTTTAATTTTAATTATTTTGAAGATTTAGATCTATGTTTTGATTGAAATAGTTAAAGGAGAAATTTTTATTAAGGTTAATCTTTCCAGCTGAGTGAAAAATGGTATCCTTGGTCCCCTATAACATTTACTTTTAGGCTTTTCCTCTCTGGCATTAACTTTTTTAAACACTTATTAAAAGTTCCATGTAATCGTAAATTGAATCGTCTATCTATAAAATCCATCACAATGTGGTGAAATAAGAAGCAATAGGGTACGCGATCAGTGTCCAGGGGAAAAAAATTATACTAAGAAAAAAAAATAACATTCATTAATATAATTAATTCTTGCTATCACCGAGGTAACATGCACAAAAATAATAGTAAACATTTACAGAAGAAAAAAAACAAACAAGCAAACAAATGGCAAGTGCTGAAACATACGACAGATGAAGAGTGTTTAAGAAATGCAGAAGTTGTTTCGTTCATATTTGTTGAATAAAATTTAGTTAGTTTTAATTAAAATTCCTTAAATTCACAATGCACAATTTTGAGCGTTTTTGATGATTTAGTGTATTTTCAGAATAATGTTAGGCCTAATTGCCGACAATGCGTACATTCCGATAGGCCTAATTGGCGATGAATTTGCTGCACTTTTAAAACTTGAATTTAACACAGATCTTAATTTAATTTTCATGCAATTTCTAACATTCTTCTGCTGAAGTAAAAATAATTCATGTGATAAGCAAATTTATGTGATAAGTCTTAGAAACATCGAAAAGAAAATTAATTATATAGTGAAGAACTTTGTTAATTCGAAACAGTTTTGAATTGCCATCTATTTAGAAGTTATTTTCGTATTAGTTTCTGGCAACGAGAAATTCAAAGTGAATTAATGTATTGTATAATGAACATACTGGACATTGTATATACTTTGTAATTAATGTATGTTATACGGTAATTTCTCTGAAATTCATCAGGAGAGAATGCAGCCGTTAATCGTTGCAGGTCTGCTATTATCCCCTTGTATAATGCGATCCCACAAATTTAGATGCTTTTTTAGGGCAAAATTATTCGCATTATATAGGGGAATTTACTTTAACAAATAAATTTTTTTCTCAGCCAATTAATAATTACAAAAATTACAGATGGTGTTGGTAAAATTACTCTTCTTGTGAGTGCCACATGAACTCCATCATCAGTGATTGGAAGTGTGGTTTGTTCCAATCAAGCAAGCAGGAAGTAGTTTGGCAATGTATAGCCAGTGTTGATAAAAGTGAATGTTGTGTGATAATCACTCTAATATATGTACTGTATACACTTATGTGTAAGTTGGCCCTTGATTTTTGACTCCCCAAAAAGTGGAAAAATTGCATGAGCAAGCAGAGGCAAAAAAGAAAAAAAAGGCAACATTTGAGGAAAAAATTTATAATAAAACACAAGTATTACAAGCAGTTTTATTTGTGTAATTACAAGAAGTTAAAATTTATACAATAGTAACAAATTCATAGTTTGGGGGAAAAACCATCAAACATACCGTAGCTTCTTCTTCATCTAACTCAAAAAAAGTTCGTGAAGGATAGTCCACTCCAATTTCAATAAACATCTTTCTTTTTAGTAGTCTCATCGTATAAAATCAGGGAAATCGTCTGTCAATCTAAGTTCACGTTACCAATAATGTTTTTTGTTATTTCATTTTTTTTTTTCTTTTTACAACGAGGAAGCTAATTCGAAAATGGGCATTGTAGCTTGTACATGTATTGTGTTTTGTGGCACAACGGCAAGCAAATGCAAACATATCTTATGTACGTCCTGAGGAAAAACTTGAAATGCTCCATAAGGGATTGCTGAGGTTTTACTGTACTTCCTTATTAACATCAATAAAAACCTTTTACACAACCCCCCTCCTCCCATAATATTTTTGGTTCGATGGTGAACTTTGTAGCTGTCTTTAATATTTTCAAACGGTGAATTCCCCTTGAGATGAAAAGTTAGCCTTGAATGTTGCCAGATAATTAAAAACTGCAGTACAGTGGGGTCTCGGCTAACGAACGCCCCTGCTAACGAACAATCCAGTTAACGAACAGGGCATTCGTACGTTTCCGGTATCGGCTAACGAACGCAATTCGGCTAACGAACGGAAGTAGGGAGCAAAATAAAAAATAAAAAACAAGTACGCGCGCGCTAAGATCGAATAACAGGTGCACATTTATTACTTCCGTTTCGACAGCTGCGAGTTCCACGTGTTCTGCAGTGATACAACGGATGTTTAGATGAAGACGTCACGTGTTGATGTTTTCATGTGAACATAAAGCGGTAAATTACAGTAATACATAGATCGAACTTAACATTACTGTCAAAAATGCCTCCGAAGAAGAGTGGCAGTGACGGAAAGAAGTCAGTAAGGATTGTTTTGTTTTGTTCTTATGAAAATCACCAAGTTGACTGATTATGACAAAATGTATTTTGTTTTATTTTTGTGTTTTGTTTTCATGTTTGTATTTTACCTCAAATGAGGTGTTAAATAAAATAAAATTAAATTAAATTAAAAATTAAATTAAGTAAATTTATTTTCTATTGGTTATTTTTTAAGTTCTGGAACCAATTAAAATCGTTTTTACACTTTCTTATGGGAAAACGCGATTCGGCTAATGAACAATTCAGTTAGCGAACAAGGTTCTGGAACGAATTACGTTCGTTAGCTGAGACCCCACTGTAATTTATTTTCTATTTCTTATTTAAAATTTGAATGGTGCAGTGAAATTTACTTATGCTTCTTAGTCCTTTTGCACCATGAAAGCATCAAAGTATTACTGTAATCAAAATACTAATATACATCTTTGTGACGTTATCACGTGTTAAGTAACGCATTCATTTTGTGAGAAACTTGGTCACAGGAATAATAGCAGGTATTATTCGGATTTACAGTGGGAGTAAGGTCATATAATTGTTTTTGTTGTAGGGATCTATTGTGGATTATAATTTTGGATTATGATTCTGGATTATAATTTTGGATATAAATCAAAGGCCCACAATTGTGAAATAGCAGGAAGGGTGGTGCTATGGCAGGAAGAGACGTTCTTTGGGAATTTAAATAGATATAGACGATATTGGTCATTGGATTCTTTGATAAATAGGAATATTGAATTTATTAAGAGATAGTTTGTCATGGATTTCATGTGGTATTTGAAATCATTGTTGTTTTTTGAGTTTAATCACTTTGGAATTTTATAAAATGAGAATAGGAAAGGGAGACCAGATGCATGTTGGGTATAAATAGCTCGTGGGAAAGCGAAACTTTGTGTTCTGCCGAGTCAGTGGACAGGGAGAGGCTGAGGGCTCTCCGCCCTGGTCGATTGAGGGGGGAAGGTCAGCCGAGATGCGCCGAGGCGGCTGTGAAACTCCCGCAGCCCATTGAAGCGATCTGGTGGCCTCACCTCCCAAAATCAGGGCTCGTGCGGGCTCATCATGGATTTATTAATAGAGGGACTAATTAAGTAGTAGTCCAAATGAGTCCTGTTGAGGAGTTATGGAGATTGGAAGAGAACAATATTAACGAAAAGGGCTGCTGTGTGAATTCACAGCCAGTTAAGTAGTTAGATTGGTTTCTCCTTTCAATTTTTGGACTGTACAGGCTCATCATCATTTAAATGTGGACAAACCCCCGATTAAGTATTTGAATATGGACAAACCCCCGACTAAGTATTATAAAGTGGAACTTATGAGAAACGATCCCTAAGTGTTTGTAAATGGAACCTGGATGCAATTGATATGCTAAAGAGCCATCATTCGTAATTAGAATCAAGAAATTGGAAATTGGAACCCCGACATTCTTCAGAGCGGATGGAAGCAAGTAACGAAATTTTCTTCAAGCGACTGGCATGATTAGGAACCCGACATTGAGAGAGGAAGACAACTACACATTTGAAATCTTCTGTTGAACTTAGTGGGGACACTTTGAGACCTCCAGTGGACTCACTCTCTAATCGATCCGGATTATCTTCAGGTGTGTTTTCTGTGCTTCAATGTGATAAGTGAAATGTTTTTATGGCCTGTTTAACACAAAAAGTGTTTTGTGCATATACACTATATGATCAAAAATATCCGGACACCCCTCACAGATCCTCGATTTGCCCAATGTCACATGATAATGACTTGCACATCATTTAAATAGCTTCCCACACCTTCAGACACAACTCTGCTTGGACATTGGCAAGAATGGGTCGTTCGGCAGAGCTCAGTGAGTTCCAACGTGGAACCATCATTGGATGTCACCTATGCGGCAAGTTCGTGCATGACATTTCCAGCCTTCTTCAGATACCCAAGTCAACAGTAGGCGATGTCATTATGAAATGGAAGACCCGGGGATCAACAACAGTTCAATAACGAACCGGTAGACCCAAGAAACTAACGGACAGAGACCGTCGAGTGCTTCGTCGTGTCACCCGCAGCAACCGGAAGTCCTCGGCGGAAAAAATTGCCACACAGTTTCGAAACGCCTCTGCAAATGATGCCAGTACCATGACAATTCGTCGGGAACTGCACACGATGGGATTCCATGGCCGTGCTCCTGCCTACAAGCCCCACATCAGCAGGGTCAACGCCAAGCGACGTCTGGAGTGGTGCAAAGCCCACAGAAACTGGACAATGGACCAATGGAAACGTGTAATGTGGACAGACGAATCTCGCTACACACTCTGGCAATCCGATGGACGAGTTTGGGTTTGGCGCATACCTGGAGAACGCTTCTTACCTGAGTGCACAGAGCCCACAGTCAAGTTCGGAGGAGGAGGAGTCATGGTGTGGGGCTCATTTTCATGGTACGGACTGGGCTAGCTCGTTCCTGTGCAAGGAATCATGAACTCCGACCGTTATCTGAATGTTTTGGACAACTGTGCACTTCCAACGTTGTGGCAATTTTTCGGAAACGGGCCATTTCTCTACCAACACGACAATGCTCCGTGCCACAAAGCGAGGCGTGTACATCAGTGGTTTGCGGACTCAGGGGTCGAAGAAATGGGTTGGCCGGCACAAAGTCCCGACCTCAATCCTATAGAGAGTCTGTGGGATGAATTGGAAAGACGCTTGCGGGCCAGATCACATCGGCCAACTTCTGTACCTGAACTGATTCTCGCTCTTCGGGAGGAATGGAGGAACATTCCGGAAAGTACCTACCAACATTTGCTGGAAAGTCTTCCCCGAAGGGTGGAAGCTGTGATTCGGGCAAAGGGATGTGCAATGCCCTATTGATTTCCATGAAACCGTGGCTAGAGCGCAAACGTGCATGTGTCCGGATATTTGTGATCATATAGTGTATTTGGATTAAAAGGTGATCACAAGTCTGCAGGTGTCTGAAACTATGCAACTGTAAGTAAAAAAGAGCTTTGATACGTAAGATTTCTTTGGTTGTCATGACAAAAGGTGTGATAAGGAACAATTTGAGAGAACTTACTTTGAATTGAGTTTTTTTGTACTATCTCTTTCCTCAGAGCAATTGAGAGCTTGAGATTAGCTCATTGAATATTTATCATTTTTTCTTACATTTATTGAATTTTTGCATATTTATCTTAGTCATAAGTAACTGGGGAATTTAACATTAACTTTCTTCTTTGTGATAAGATCTATCAACTTTCTTTTCCTTAGATTTAAGATTTTTATTTAATTTTTGTATCTCGATGGTGATTCTTTTAACCTTGAATAAAAGATGTTTATTTAGTTCTAATCCTTGCCTTGCTTATTGAAATAAATAAGTCACAACCTGCCATTTTAAAAGAACCCAACCTTTGTCCTTGATTGTGCATTTTATTGTTGTTTTTTTTTTGAGCATTGGTGTTGAGCTAGCCAGATTTTGAATTCATTACATTGGATTCTGGTGCTGATTTGAGATTTAAGGGGGGGTGGTCCAATCAATAGGAAGGTTACAATGACGACCTTCATGTAAGGTGATACGATCAGGGAGGAAGGTTACATCTTAATATTTTGCAATAGTATTTTGTTAAAAAAAGTAAATAAATAGAAAAAAACTTATGCATTACACACTTTTGCAGTAAATATTTTCAGTATTTAAAATATATACAGGGTTACTTATACAGGCCCCTATTGTTTTAGTTTACCTTGTAATTCTGGTTATTGATTTGGTCTATTGGGGTATTTTTCATGGATTTTTGTAATAATTTAAATGGTTTTATTTTGGAAATTTATTAAAATCATTCATAAGCAATTTTTTTTAAATGACATTAATGTTAATTTATATTTTAAATTAATGCAGTCCTACAAGTCAAAAATTGATGTTGCACCTGTGACGTCAGAAGATTCAACATCACCACCTGAAATACCACCAACTGTTCATCAAGCTACGTGGGATAACATTCAAGCATATGACATTGACAAATTAGTTAGTTTCATAAATGGAACAGATGCAAATAGTGGGAAATCCATGAGTAGCAAAGCTGCCAAAAGAGCACGTCAAAAACAAAGAAAGGTTTTTGCATTACTTTGAATTTTCTCTTTGTTTTTCTATTTTCCTGTTGTTTTTAAATCGTCAAGTATAACCTATTCTATTGTAAAACATTTTCAGGCTGAAGAAAAAGCTCGGAAGCTTCAAGAAGAATATGATAATATGAA
This sequence comes from Rhysida immarginata, assembly GCA_023313115.1. Lineage (NCBI taxonomy): Eukaryota > Metazoa > Arthropoda > Chilopoda > Scolopendromorpha > Scolopendridae > Rhysida > Rhysida immarginata. The sequence goes on from JAHWFO010020901.1 coordinate 1,086,795, forward strand.
TGCTAGTAACAATCTAGTTGGTAAATCCACTGTTACACGATGGAATGGGGAAGAAATCTGGCCTCAAACACAAGTGTCAGAGATAGGAGATATTCCTGATGCAGCTCATCGTCGAGTTGTATCGTTAGAAAGCATAATGGAAGAAATGAGGAAAGATGATGGAAAACGAAGCAGTGATTCCTTTTTACAAAGGGTTATCAAGGCAGTTAAAGGTGGAGCAGGGGAACCTACAGCATCATTATCTCAGAAACAGGTGGGTTCATCAAAATGGGATATTAGCCTGCAGTCGCTAGTTGCTGCTGCAGGTCAGGCTGGATTAGAGATTGTTCCAATATCCACACCCTCCGTACAGCCAGCAATGCATACAAAAACCACTACATCAGTTTCAGCCACCTCTGTTCCAAAAGTGGCTCATTCCCATTCAACCGAGGCTCTTTGCATCCAAAATTGTCCTTTACTTCAAGAAACAAGCAGTGCTCCACCACCGTCCACATCTAGCCAAGCAGTGGCTATAAAAAGCAGCAAAAAGAAAAAGAAAAATGCTGCAGCAGTTCTAAATGGAGAGAATTCCTCTGGGACTTCATCTTCTGCTTTGGAATGTTCGCCAAATAAAACATCACTTGAAAATAGCACTGAAACGGTGGCCTGTAGTCAACATCAGCCAGCTATCATTATTATGAATAATAAAGAAAGTTCTTTTCCTCTGACTTCTACTTCAACTGCTACTTCATATACACTGTCATCTATATTCAGCTCATCTGTGTCATCAGCATCATCATCTCCATCAGTTGTCTCTTCATCATCCAATACTCCTAACACCTTGGTAACTGCAAAAGACTGTAAAAAACCTTTGGTGGAAATAGTCACAGTTAATGGTACTTCACAGTCGTTATCTACAGTATCGAATGTCAAATCAAGTCCCAGTAGTAAAGCTGTTGTTGCTAGTGAAACCACAAAATCTAATGCTCTAAACAACTTACTGTCTTATTTTCCAGTGAATACGAATTGTAGCTTGAATTGTAACTCATCATCCTCATCATCTCCATTAAATTCTAAAACTAGTGTAAAGAAAAAAAAAAAGATTACAAGCAATTCTCCTGTAACACCAAGCACTAGTGTTCCAGTAGTAGCCAACAATGAAAAAGAATTGCCTTCACAGTGGACGATAACTAATTTTTCTGTTTCTAAAGCTGATAAAGATCGTGAGTCTCCTGTGAAAATTGTCTCAGCTGCTTCTCAGACTCAAAATAAGAAAGGTATTCCATGATAAACATTTACAGTAGAATTTAATGAATTATTATTATAATAATTGGAAATGTTTCTTTGAGGGGTTTTATTTTCTATGTTTAATTTATTAGAGTAAAGTAAAAAGAATCTTTTATTCCAGCACTGAAAGGAACCCAGCTGCTGCCAGATCATCAAAAGTGGGCAACATTACTGAATACAGTCCCTCTCCCCTCTCCCAAATACAGTAGACTCGCGGTTATCAGAGGCTCAAGGTTAATCGAGCCAATGCGTGCGATCAATCTTAAAAAATGATAAAAGACTTAAGTATCAAAAAATTAATTTAAAATCTTTTGTTTATCGTATTGTGTTATTACATACATATGTATTGTTTTGTAATGTCCGTATTAAATGAACACTGTTTTTACATTATTGCAGCTAGTATCATCAAGCTTTGTAACCCCATTAATACTAGATCTCCATGTTATCTGAGTTTGTTCATATCCAAGGTATTCTGTCCCAATAAACTGATAATCACGAGTCTACTGTACAAATTTCTTTCTACTAAAAGAAGTGCAGTTCTGTTGATTTAAAACGCCATACCTTTTATCTTTTTATTTCAATGTAGTTTTAAACTTGAATTTTTAATTACTAGTCTACCATCAGTATTGCTAACAAAAGAATTTAATGTACAGTCGAACCCGAATAACTCGAACTCTGATAAGTCAAATTCCTGGTTAGCTCGAATGATAAGTCCCATCCTCCAGAGCATTTAATTAATAGAAATTTCACTTGTTAACTCAAATAAATTTTTTTTAATAAATCCTTTATAACTCAAAGAAATTTTGGGTTTTAGTGAATAGGTATTCGTAAATTTAAAGCAAAAACTGTATTAGAATATTTTTAAAAATAATACAATACAGACCAAATTCAATTCTTTATCAACTTTCATGTTGATCCAGGAGCGCTCGAGCGACCCCTTCTCTCTCTCTCTTTCTCATGTGCAGTCAAACAAGTAGCCCAACTGTACATTAGAAGATCAAGAACTCTTTATTTATATAAATTAAAAAATATTAAGAAACATTACAAGCTGGTTGAAAAAATACGAAAAGTATTCAAGAATTAACATGAATGTATAAAAAGTTATGCAGTTTAACTAAAGAAATGATTGATCTGTTGCTTGACAGTGTCTCTCTTTTTTTTCGAGCCATATCCATGTGTGCCTTTAAGCTTTGCCTGTTGAATATTTATTTTGTTTTTCAACTTTAATTTTATATCCACGTGGATAAAGAAAACTATGCAGGAATCTTTCGCGTTTGCTGCAGTCATTATGGAAATCGACACATAATGCGAACACAAAATTGAGAAATGATCTTGTTGATAGCAATCATTCAATGGGAGAATTGTTAGATGTTTTCTTTCAATATTAGAGGCAGTGTTCATGTTGACCATATTGCCTTCGGTGATGTAAAAGTGAGGGAAATTTAAGGAAAAAGTGAATTCTCTGTAAAGTTTTGAAAGTAAAACATTTATACATACAGCCGAAACTCGTTTATACGAAATCGTCGGGACCATAAATTTTTTTCGTATTAACCGGAATTCGCATTAACCATCAACTCTGATAACTTTCGAAATAAGCATAGAAAAATTATTGTTATAAAATACGTACATTTTTATTTCGTTCCTTCAGTGAAACACTGTTATTTTGGTCTGTCTGCTTTAACATTATTTGCTTTTGAGTATAAAGTAAATAAATCTGGAGGAACATTTTCCCCATACAAAATAATTGATTTCAGTTCGTCCACCACAGTAATCATACGCTGTGTTGACGGAGCAGAGTGCTGAATTTGCCCGGGACCATTAGCACTTTCGACTCCGCCATCTTGGTTTCTATCTAGACACAGTTGAACGATCTTGTCATCAGGAAAAAAATACTTACTTTTTGAAACCATTTCAGCAGTGCCTCTTCCATTTCCTCGTGTTGCTGTTCGCTTCCGTTTCCTTTTAAGTGTCCCACTTGTCTCTGCTTGCTGTCTTATCTTTTCAGCATTTTTTATTAGCATTGACAAAGTTGACAGAGGAATTTCAAATTCTTCAATCTGCCCTTTTTTTGCATTTGGTTTTTCAACTGCATCTAGAATTTTTAATTTCACTTCTAGCGAAAAATCCTTTAGTTACCTTTTCCTTACGTCGGATATGGTGTAGCAGCTGCACAGCAGTACGTAGTGTAGTCTGTGTAATCTGTAGTCTGCAGCTATGTAGTCTGTATCAAAAGACCGATTGATTCCTGTTTAAAATTGCCACGTGATTCAATTTCTTTTTAACAAGTGTGCTCTCATACAGAACCAGTCATATTCGCGTTAGTGAACGCCACATGATTAGTGGTGTTCGTCACGCCCGAAAGAGCATGTGATTCTTTAGAAGTCAGTGGTAATAGATCTCAGAAAACATTTAATTTTTATTTTAGAAAATTGCATACTTCGAAAACTTATTAGAATTTTTATTCTGATCACTATTTTCTCACTAAATTTCCGAAATTTTCCTTTGTATTAAACGGACTTTCATTAAAAATCGTTCGTATTAAGAGGATGAATTTACATGTAAATATCATTCATGGGGACGGGCCAGCAAAATTTTTCGTATTAATCAGGTTTTCATATTAACCGAGTTCGGGTTTCGACTGTATATCATAAACGTCATCAGATGAGAAAATAAATGGTCAAAAATCGCGAAGAGAGATGCCTTTTGAATTTTTACAAACTGGGAGTCGAATTCAGAAGCCGTGTCAAAGCTGCGTTGGAACAAACCGCATTTTATCGGGTCTGTAATATAATTTTAAGCTGTTCTTATTAAAAATAATTGAATTTTTAGAAACATTATGAGAAGCCACATAGCCTTGTTTTTGATTTGCTGGTTAACTGGAAAACCTGACAACTTAAATTTTTTATCTGGTCCACTGAAGATTCGAGTTTTCAGGGTCCGATTGTAAATGCTAAAAAATTTTTGGACTGGATAAATAACCTTAAATAGTTAGTTTCATTTATTTTGAAATGTTAAAGGACAATTCTATTTTTAAGGAAAACAAGATTGACATTTCGATAATCATTTGAATGTCTACTAGAATGGCCAATAAATTCATAAATGTTTACAAAAGACCGTACAAGGTTTGGGGCTTAAGTCATGGCAACTATTGTACCGGGTGGGCAAGAAATAACGTGAGGTATTCAGAGCTCGCTAGCGGGAATTCTATTAGGCCAAATGCAGTACATTTTGGTGTATATACTTAGTGGAACATGCAGTTTCGATTTCTGCAAAAAAAAAAAAAAAAAATAGTACCAAAATTCGCCATAGGGGGCGCTTATTTCAAGAAAACAATAAATACCTAATTGTCAAATGAACAAATACCGTACACACCAACTTTAGTAACAACAATAAACAATGTATGTTTTATTTTTAATTACAAATGTGTTTCAATATGACCATGAGTGTGCTGTTCCAATAGCTGCATGCAGTACACATTTTCTACGGCAGCTCGCAGCATATCTGCATTAATTAGTCTGATATGTAACGTTATTTGATCCTTTAAGGTTGAGAGGTCAGGAACATGTACTTGATACACAAGGCTTTTCAAATATCCCCATAACCAAAAATCACAAGGGTTGAGATCAGGCGACCTGGGTGGCCATACCATGGGAAATGCACGACTAATTATTCTGTTGTCTGAAAAACGTTCTCGCAAGATCTGCTGCACCTGACGTCCGATGTGCGGTGGCGCACCATCCTGCATAAAAATGGTAGAATCCAGACAACCCTTTTCCTGCAATCATGGTATCACAAAATTCTCAAGCATATCTGCATACCATACTGTTAGTTTCGGTGAATGCATAGGAGTTGGCAGACACACTTGTGGATTTGATGCAGCCAAAATACGGCAGTTGTGGGTATTGATATCACCATTCAAATAAAAATGTGCCTCATCACTCCATAAAATTTGCCATGGCCATGCATCATCCACTTCCATACGTGCTAAAAATCTCAACGAAAAGTCAGTTCGGGTACATTCATCTCCAGGAAGCAATTGTTGAACAGGTGTGAGTTTATAGAGATAAAATGTCAATATCTTATGCAATATTTTCCTCACCGTCGAATATGGGATATCTGTTTGACGTGCTGTTGCGTATGCACTGCTGGTACCCTGCACAGTAGTAATCTCCTGTTCCACAACAGCAGTTGCAACTTCTTCAACGTGTTGCTGCCTGATTCGTTTGCGTCCCTGTCCTGGTTGCACTCCTAGAGTTCCGGTGGATTCAAATCGTTCAATCATTTTCCGTAAGTTAGTTATGCTCATTGGTTCTCTTCGTAACGTTTTCAATCGCCGGAATTCACGAAGGGCAGCACTTGCATTGTCGCTCTTCTGATAAAACAACTTGACTAATAACGCCCGGTCAGGCAAAACGTCATCGTCATGCCATTCGTTCATGAATGATGGGAAATCCTCAGCCTTGCCTTTTATTGTCATGATTGCTCAACACGGAACACGCTTATGCAAATGTATTCATTGTTTTCTTGAAATAAGCGCCCCTATGGCGACTTTTGGTACTATTTTTTTTTTCTTTTTTTTTTTCAGAAATCGAAACTATGTTCCACTAAGTATATACACCAAAATGTACTGCATTTGGCCTAATAGAATTCCCGCTAGTGAGCTCTGAAAAACCTCATGTTATTTCTTGCCCACCCAGTATTTTGTGAGAATTTGACCATCGGTGGAAATGTGAAATATACAGATAAAAGGACAAGGAATGGACGAAATGTACGGACATTTAACAACATGCCAACATTTTCTTTCTCATGTTAATGTAGTTGACATGACATTTCAGGTTTCATGTTCCAGAATAATTACAGCATACATATACGTTATAAAGGACTTTAAAATAGTCCCCCCGCAACATGCACAACACGCTGCTAATGATGTGGGAGGTGCGGAATGCCATGAGTTTCACTATTTCTCTCACCATGTGTGAATCTGGTCATCTCCTATTGCACAGCCTTTGCAATGTTCATTTGTGTCCCAAACTGTCTATCACCTGATGATTCCTTTACCTTCCACATGAGGTCAAAATCACTTGGAGAAAAGTCTGAAGTGCTCTAATTCTTCTCATCCGCAGCACTGCAGTAACCACCCTAAAACATACAGGTAAACAATAAGGGCTGCTGAAATTACATGCCTTTGTCTACTTTTCCACATAGGAACCTTGATGATTTAGGGCATTTATCCCAATGCTGGACCAGTTTCAGATTACCCTGCTCATAGAATTCCGTCGGATTTGAACTCGTCGGTCTTAAACCTCTGACCACCCAGAAATCTCTTCATGGGACCAAAGAGGTGGCAGTTGGAGGGTGCTAAGTCCGGACTCCCAATCGAAATGGACCAGTTTTGCTTGACAACATTAGCCACATGTGGGCATGCGTTGTCATGAAAAAGTCGAACACAGTTTCCTCTTTCTGGTCGCTTATCCCGAATAGCATGCCACAATTAGATAGCAGCGTTGACGGTTGACCCACGAGGCAGCATATCTCAAAATACTGTAAGAAGAATCTTCCGAGCTGAGGGAGAAACTTTGAATTTTTTGCGAACCGGAGAATTTGAATTTCAACATTCATGTCTTGTGTCAGTGCCATTCAGAAGCGGATTTTCCTCCTGGTAGTACTGCTGCAGATGTTGCAGGCTGCATGCCATTCTGTTGCAGGTCTGTTCTGGTATCAGACTTTTAGAATCCAATGCGAACAGGCTTCGTGGTATCCAAGCTTCTCATGCACATAGGCTATGTGAAATGTTTCACTCCCTTCTTTCAAGGAAAGTGACTGTTTTCTCTATTGTTTGTTAATGTCTTCAATAATGGCTGGTGTTGCTGCTGATGCAGGCCATCTAGAATGCTGTTTATCACCTGAAATATTTTACACCATTTGCGCACATTGTAATGGTCAGTCGGTACTGTAAACTTGTGCCATTTCCCCATGAATTTTGCGGTTTCTTACCTTTTGTGGAAAGAAATCTTTTAACATCTTGCTGTTCTTCCATTAGAAGAAGTAATAGCGGTGGTGTGCGCAGGAACTATTCATGTTATGCAGTGTCTGTTCTCAGCCTTCTTTTTTGGCTATGTTAGCTTTAACACAGCGACTGTATTTCCTTAATTTAAAAATAAATGGTGTTACTTTCTGATATCCCCTCATAGTAAAGAAAATTCCACGGCCTGGAGTCTAGCCAGGGACCTTCGAGTTAGTGGCTATAACCACTAAGCCATTGTGGACATGGAAGCTCTCGCTGTCAAACATGTCCTATGAGCATAGGTTAGAGCATAGATTGCATCGGGATGGTAATCTGAAGGTCTCTTGTTAGAGTCCATGCCGTGGAATTTTCTTTATTATTTTTCATTATTTATTAATATCTGGTGTTATGGTGTGAAAAACCCTCCTAGGCCTATTTTCCAATTATCACTTTAAAATATAGTTGCCATGATTTATGCCCCAATCCTTGTAAATGAGCTTCATAATTTATGCTTTCTTTTAATACTTTACCTTAAATTAAAAAGTTTTACTTTTGAATTATTAAAATTGTATCTAAACTTGATCCTTTATTGATATGATTGCTCTTGTACTTGTGATGGCAATCATATCAATAAGCTTGACTCCAAGCATTTAAAAAACGAGCAGGGCAGTGCCAGAATGCAATGGTTTGCGTCATTGTACTAGGAATGGGGAAAAAAAATTGGCAGCCATCTAAAATAAAATAAGTGCACTCTATTGCTCCCCTTACTGCAGAGCTCCTCAAGAAATATTTAACACAAGATATAAAATAAACAAGCAAACAAATCAATTTTTTTTTTTTTTTTTAAATTGGAAATCTTAAAATATTAAGTTGGATATCTATGTAATCCATTGTGGGTCTAGTATTGTTAATATAATTTAATTTAATTTTGGGACTGGATACAGCAATACTGTATACTTTATTAAAGCTGACTAGTTTCAATATTACATCATCATCACGGGCAAAGGTATACAAAGACTAGGAAAATGGGCACTGATAGTATAACAATGATAACTAAGCTCACCAATCAGAAGCAGAGTATCCTGCGTTCTGGTTGGTGGGTGATGGCCATACGTCCTTTTACGTTATCATGGAAGGGGTTACAACCATAAATTGGAAAAATAATGATATATTACAATGATTAAAATCCATTATAATTTTTGACTTGTAATATTTAAAAAATACAAAAACAACTCAAACCATTAAGGATAAAGGTGTACAATTATATAAATTCTAAACGATAGTATAATAACAAAATGTTTTGTCCACCAACCATACATGGAGAATGTGTTGTGGTAGGTAGGAGAGGGAAATTGCTAAATAAGGGTGACGAAGGGAATTAAATTGATAAAACAAATTAAAATAAATTAAAGCTATATTACAACAAAAAAAAAGAAAAAATATAAGAAAAATTTATATATAAAATATAAGAAGATTAAACGAAAATAAAAATAATGATGGTAAAAGAGTAAAAAAAAAACCAAAGAAAAAAAAACCAAAAAAAAAAATCCAGTAAAATTGAATATAAAAAGTTTAAAAGAAAACAAACTTAAAAAATGCATAAAATAGTTTTTAAACTGAAAGGATTGCCAGTGCTGTTATGTCGGAGACCAATACAACAAACATAGAAGGTCTTTGATAAATGGTAATGATAAATTTGACCTTGGCCCAGCAACTTAAGCAGAATAGGCACAGTTTTGGCACAATTGATGAAATTATGAATATTTTAGAAATCTCAGAAAACCCAAAGAAAATCAACTTACAGGAGGCTATTGAAATCAACAAGCATAGATCCTAATCCTCACAACTATTACCGTAAATATTCTACTATAATGCGAAAAATTTTGACCTGAAAAACCAACTAAATTTGTGGGATCGCATTATACAAGAGGGAAGAATTAGCGCTACAACAGCTGGGGAGAGGGAATCTGACGAATTTCAAACGAAAATAACCTATATCATTGAATATATTAGTGCGTTATACAGTGTATACAGTACATTTATTTGCTTTTTTCCTGAATTTCCCGTCTATTTTTACATCGCCAAAAGTAACGAGGTGGGGGGGGGGGGGAA
>JAHWFO010020901.1:1096276-1134366 GCA_023313115.1 Rhysida immarginata
GAGGTGATTTCAAATGAAACTAGCATATTAAAATATTGGCATATTACAGTATATTATATAGTGTATACAATATGCAGTACATTAATTCCCTTTTTTTTTTTCCCTCAATTTTTCACCTCCAAAAGCCTAATGCAAAGGTGAATTCTCAACAAGATGGCGATGCTGTTGGTGAAAATGTGCCCTGAGTGCGTGGGTGGGGGTGCCAAAAGGTACCCACAACATAAATGCACACCCATGCACGGCAGGAGTGGGTGTTTTGACTTGCGAGGGGAGGTGTTATTTGGACAAGGAGCAGACGTACGTATCAAATAGAATGAACATTTTATTCAATTGAGATTTTAACTAAATGGATATACATATAAAAACAAAAACTTGGGGCCCCGGAAAAAAAAAAAATACAAAAATAATTCATCAAACTTTAAGAAAGATAATCAAGTAATCGATTGATATACAACTGTGCCCTGAGGCGTGGTGGGAGGGTGGGGGCCCAAAGGTACCCCCAACAACAAAGAACCAAGCCCACTCGTGCCAGGAGCGGGTTTTTAATGACTCGCGGAGGGGAGATGGTTGACTAGCCAAAGAATAGGCGTGCGGTGGAAACAAGACAGCAATATTTAATTTGCATATTAATACAAGTTAATTACAATGAATACATAAATAAATGGGGCCCCGATAAACAAAATTGATAATCACAGAAAATAGTGAACCATTTGTAATTTACGAGCTATACAAAAAAACTTCACAATTATGCATCAACATCTGAAAAACTCTGTTCTAATCAAACAACTTATGGTACCCAACACATGATTCCATGGCATGTCTCAAATGCAAATCATGCGCTTCAACTGCGTTGCTTTGTACAAAAGTACGCTTAATAAGCTTTCACATCAGAATACAGGAATGCATGGAAAGCGTCACGCTCCCCTTTTTCTATGCAAATTCCTGCTCAGAGGCTTCTTTAAAACGAAGTCTCCTGAACAACGGGAGGGGAGGAGAGCAGTAACGCCGATTAACAGCTAATGTACGCACAAATATGCTTCCTGTACCCCTGCTTTGGTAACCTTTGCTTCCTATGCTTTACAACTCAACGGCAGCTGTTAACGACCATGCCCCTCTAACATAACTCTCATGCATTGGCAACCAATCATTTACACCAAAATAGAATAAATATTAACATGACTTAAAGGTTATAACTCAAGAAAATTGTCTCTGTGGTTGGCACCAGACAACCAACAACTCATGCGAACTCAAAAAGTTAGTTCTCTTCGCTCTAATAGCAACAGCACCAATCACGTGACCTTCGTTCGTTCGGGACGATTGGAAGCGCACAACGCACAACTGGGGGGGAGCATCGGGCCAATTCCATATGTCTCGTTATAACTATGTATATCAGTTAGACAAGGAGGAATAAATGGAGAGATCTCACCAATCACAAGTTGCATCCAACGACGATTTTCTTAACTTAGTAGGAACTCCATTAATGTGAAAAAACAGACTGCGTTCCATTTCCTCTATAGAAACGCTCGCTGGCGATGAAACTTCCTTAATAGCTGTCCGTTCTGCATAAAAGAATCGTTGCGAAAATTTTTTATTGAAACAAACGGTCGAATACCGTTTTCTTCATAATTCTTTATAAAAACAAACAGAAAAACTGCGGAGCGTCGAACACAGCGCGTCGGCCGTCTTCTTCGAGCTTCCCTGTGCAACAACGCACACGCTCTCTCGCAACAAAAGAACAAGGCTCATTTTTTTATTATTAGGAGTGGGTTTCTGGAAAAAAGCTGTAACAACCGTGGCCAACAAAGCTCAACATCAGCCGCAATTGTTACCTCTTTTCCCATTATTAGACCTATAAATGCTATATGACAACAAACACTCATTTTCCCAACAAACAATAACAGATCTACTACCACGAACCCTCCATTAACAACACACACGTAACTAATTTCAACTCCTTAATCCAACTTCCATATTTTACAATGCAACAAACCACACCTACGCATTTACTACCATACCACTACATCCACTCAACAACAGGAACACCATAACTCGCAACGAAAAAAAAACAAACACACATACACTGACCCAGTCACACAACACTAGCTAGACTAAAAGTGCCTCTTACGTCAACTCTGATAATACACTTTGCTTTCACTGGCACATGAGCCGATATGTCTGACCAGCAAACGTAAGCAAACCAGCAATAAACACCCAACTACGGAGGCTGTCAACCGCCACCACTGCAACAACGCTCCTGAACCTTAGGACGAATAGAGGGGCCACAGGACTGCATCACGCTCTCTTTAAAGGGGATGACCACAATGTCACCTAATATTGTCACACCACAGGCTGGGGAAAAGGGGAGAGAGCAGTAACCCCTGACATAACGACGACTGACGCTCTGATGCTACCGCACATACAACAATGAACACACAACGCTCTATTCGCCTCTCGGAGCAACTCCACCTGACATGTGTGAGCTGACAGCACTCCTCATCAAAGCACAGTTTTGACGAATCAACTCTTTTGCATGCTTAATATGCTGCTCCAGATACAGCCTCATGTGCACAGCTCAGCTTACAACTTCCAGGCAAATAGCCAGGTAGCATCAGAAAATATTTGAGAGTGCTTAAAAAAAACAAAAAAACAACACTATATCTCAAGGGTCGATTGATCCGGCAGAAACACGTATATTAATTCTGCGAAGATGGAACTCTAGCATAATGACCCATGGACCTGCAATAATTATCGCTGTTCATGTGTGTTCATTTCACGACAGCATTTGATAATAACTTTAATATGTGTAATACGCACTTGACGAGGACCAGTTAACCACGGGCAAGAAAGAAACGATTCTGTTCCGTGTTAAAATTAACTCGATCTCTTCAAACACACGTGGGTTCCAATAAAAAAATAAAAAAAAAAACTGAAATAAATAGGAAAGATCTCGCCATACCTTGCGTCGAAATGCTGTCGAGTTCTCAACTTAGATGATCTATTCAATTAAAGCCAGATGACAAATGAACAATCAGTTCGCAGTGTTCCAAAAGTGCAGCTCTGGCAGAATTTCCCTCTGGCTATAACTCAACTCCATAGAAAAACAGGACAGGAATAATCATTTTGTCATCAACAAAGATTATTAGCAAATTAATTAGACTTGCTTGCCCTGTAAATTAAACTCAAGACAAATTTCATCGAACATCGCTGAAACGGGAGGAGTTAGAACAAACGCAGTTGAGCGGCTTCACTGCATCCAAGAGCCATCGCTCTCTAAAAACAAAAGCCCTCACCCATATCCTTCGTTGACGGCTAAATTTCAGGATAAGCTGCAACAGCAAAGCTTGAGTAAGATCATTACCACTGATTACTGCAGCCTCCCAAACCTATAATTGCCGTGAAAACATATGGTCTAACATGTAAAAAAAAATAATGCTAAAATTTTAATGGCACAAGCCATAATCAAACAAACACAAACAAGCTCCACCAAACAACACACAAACAACTACACACAACCAGGACCACGCCCACAACATCCATGCCAAAACGATCCACAACACCGAAATTAGCATAAACAATGGACAACGCAGCAAATAGAGAAACAAACTACAAAATTCATTACACAACCAAATACACACACTGACACCAGTCACAAAAAAAATCATTGTGATCATGTTTTATTTATTATAACTTCTCTTGCTGCCGTTTAACAGCCACGTTTACTAAAGTTCAAATGAATATTTATTACAGTACTTTATTTTATTTTTATTATTTATTTTATTTTAATAATTTTTGTTTCATTTTTATTTAATTTAATTTTATTTATTTATTGATCTAAGGAGTTTAAATGGTTAATTTAAATTAAAATGTGTTCAGTCTCCTTTTAAATTTTGTTTATTTACTTTATTTATAAGTACTTTAAAATACATGAATACATAATTTAAAATACATGAAATGTCTACTTTAAAAATTTCAAAAAATGAACATACAAAAAGTGTACATCTAATCTACTGTAACTGTATTGCTTTTGTCTTCAAACCTAAATAACTTTTTATTATTTTTAAATAAACCACCATCTCTACTGTATTAAGGAACTTTTTGAAGAATCAGGCAATAAATGAATCTGATATTGAAGTTTTTTAATTGTATAGATCCAGATTATTCATTTTTCAAAACACAAAAAAAAATAGAAATATTTCTGTACATTCTTGCATAAGTTAGTGACAAATAAAAAATGGGGATCGCATTATACAAGAGGATAGAATTTTTTTGGGTTCTGAAAATGGGACCGCATTATAGTAGAATACTTACGGTACTCAACAATCAACTGAATTTTGACATAAACCCCATACTAGACATTATCCATAAACATTAATAAAACATCTACTCATTTAATATTTCTTTTCATTGGCCACACTGCAAATATTTTCTGACTGATTTTGCTATTGTCACTTTGTGTAATTTGTTATATTATTAAGTAGTGGAAGAATGGAGCTACTTATTGTTTTCACTATGTATGTATGTCTGTCTGTCTGTCTGTCCGTCTGTCCGTCCGTCCGTCCCCTTCATAATTTCCGCATTTTTTGAGGTAGAAGGTTGAAATTCGTAATGTAGCTTACTATGGGCATGTGCATCTTCACTATTAAGTTTGGTTTTGATTGGCCCAATGGGATCGGAGTTTCGGGGGCGGAAATTAGAGGGGATCAAAAGGTCTACGCGTATTTATGCATATAAAGGAGTGAAATTCGGTATGCAGGTTCCTCTAAGAAAGATCAACATCACTGTAAAGTTTGGGCCGAATTGTCCCAATAGAGTCAGAATTGTGGGGGTGGCAATCACTTGGTCTTTAGAACTTTATGGCAACATATAGGGCGTGATATATCATTCGATCGAAAATGATGAGAAAGGAAAGAAGATAGGGTTCTTTTATATTTTCTAAATACAAGGTTCGAGAAAATCAATTTTTGATTAAAAAAATGGGGGGTTAAAAAGTGCAGATGAAGAAATATAAAAATAGATGAACCCAGGGCTTCCGCTACTTTCCTATACCTTCCTCGGGAGGCTTAATTTCTTGTTTATAATTGGTTTACTATTTTACATATTTTTTAAATTTAATTTTTTTTAAACTTTTTTTATTCTTAAATCATTTTTTTTTTTCGTTTTATCTTATATTTTATATAAAATGTTTTTTTTATATTTTTTCTTCTGTCTCTCTCTCTCCCCCTCCTTGAGATCAAGATTGTTGGGTGTCCAAAAATGAATTTTAAGAAATATATTCCTGTATATTCAAGTTTGTTTTTGTTTTATTTTTTTGTAGTTTTGAGGAAGCTCTTATAAGTTCGTTATGGTTATTAGGCTTATGGTTTTCCGGGAAGTTTATATCATGTTTTCAAGTGATTTCAATATACACTCCAGCCATCTTATGTCAGCTCAATTTGCTGCATTTCAATGAATGAGTGTTCTTCTAAGGAGAGCTGGAGTATAATTATCTGTAATTATCAATAAAATTGTCTTCAGTGTATGATCATTCATTAGGTACATTGTTTGTCTTATCAGGGATGTTGTCTTTCAGTTATAAATCCTGCTTCATTACAATCTGTTGCCTAATTAAAAATTTTCATGAAACCTAGCTTTGGGTAGTGGCATTACAAGTGCCTGACTTAATAAATCCTTCTCTCCTCCCATCAGTGCCTCTCTTTTTGGCCACTGCTTTCTTTGAATAACAATTTACCCTATTCCTATGCTGTACCATTCTCAGAAGCAGAAACAGAATTTTGTATATCTTAATTCCAATCTTTGATCTTTGCATGACATAAATCATGAAATTCATCATTTAATTCTGACATTAATTAAATGAGATTCAGTAGATGTATTTTCCAGATATTCTGAATATCTTTATCATGATGAAAGTTTCAGTAACATCTTCAATTTTGTCTTGTGTATCATGTTTCTGGTGTTACTGGAACGGAAAAATCTGAAATGTTTATTATCCAGGTGTTTCTTGTGCTCAGTGTCTGGTTCTATGTTATTCCAGTCATACAAAAATAATTTTGTGGGAATGAATCATGCAATTTCAGTACTTTTGTTTGAAAACTTATATTCTGCAGATCAATTCTTGAGCACTCGTTTCAAACTTATTTCTGTGCACGACTTTCTAGGACATCATCGATTACATCTTTCATGTAAGATTGTTACAGAACCATGCTATTTCCCATGTTTCTTCCCAGACCAAGATGCAAATGCAGATGTCCGATGATCCACCCGATGATCCCCTCTTCTGAACTGTAAGGAAGTCGCGATAATAGCTAATATTTTTATATACAGGGCGAGTTTTTTTAAAAGTGGCCCGGTGCGAAATACTGCGCAGTAAGTTTTCAAATGACTTGTCATTCATGTGATATTGCGCAGTTGAGAGAGTGACATTGGTGTGCATGGTAGTCGCTTGTGCGAGGTGGCGAAAATGGCGTTATCTCTGCAACAGTGCATTTTTGTGAAAGAGCACTATGCTTGGCATGGGTCATGAAAACAGTATGCAGATGAGTTTAAAATTAAGTTTCAAGTTGGTGCTGTGCCTGCAAAACCTCCTGCTAAGAGTGCAATGCAAAACTTAATTGCGAAATGGCATGCAACCGGATCAGTATTGAATGCAAGGAAAGTGCGCAAAAGGACAGTCAGTACGACAGCAACCATTGCTGCTCCTGAAGAACACATGCTACGCAGTCCCAAAACGTCATCATGGCAGCTGTCTCAGTCAAGTGCAATGAAGATCATGAAACAGGATTTACACTTACACCCCTTCAAAATGACCACTGCATCAGTTGCATGATGTGGACAAGCCAGCCAGGGTTCAGTTTTGTGAATAGTTCCTGAGCACCATTGCTCCATAGGTGCTGGAGGATGGTTATGTGTTCATCTCAGATGAAGCGTGGTTCCATCTGTCCAGTTACGTCAACTGACAGAACATGTGCCACTGGTCTTCCTTCAATCTGCATGTTTTCATGGAGTCTCCACTGCATCCACAAAAAATTGGAGTGTGGTGTGCTGTCTCCACCTGCTGCATCATCCCTGTGTTTTTCAATGAAACTGTGAATATTCACCGTTATGTGCACATCTTCAACGTGTTTGCCGCACAACTTACTGATGATGAGCGTGCCAATGCTTACTTTCAGCAAGACTGTGCAACAGCCATCCAGGAAGTATTCCCACCCGAACATGTGATCAGTCGAGGAACAGAACAGCCCTGGCCATCAGGATCGCCAGACCGATCGATCTGCGATTTCTTCCTCTGGGGTGCACTGAAAAGTGTGGTCTACCAGAACAATCTGCGCATAGTCGCCGACCTTCAATAAAACCTTGAGAATATTTCTCATCATCAGTAGGATAAAACATTTTTGAATGGTGAAAACAGTTGAAATAAGAAGGATCATTTTTGAAGGATATTCTCGAAAACATTTTTTATAAAAATTTTATCCCAAATATTTGGATCACCCTCTTCAAAATTTCATCTGTATTTCAAAACCAACACTTCCCTCAAGATTATCGTTTTCCACTACCAACATTGTCTTCACAAGACTTCATCTACATCCTCAATAGACTAAATTTCTACTATCAACAACATCTTCAATAGACTACATCGTTTAAGTTTTCTTCCATCTCACAAGTTTCTTCATCGTTTTTCAAGATTGGTGACTTTATTTTTTTGTTTTTATTAAATTTTAATTTTACGATTTTCCCCATTAAAAGGAGACTAACCACATTTAAATTTAAAATTAATACATATACAGGCTGTAATAAATCAATACATACAAAAATCCTGTGGAGAGTGCGGATGACGCCATTCTGTTGATTGTCGTTTTGTTTCAGGCTGAAAATGGTGCACCCAGGTTTCATCAGCTGTCACAATCCGGGACAAGAAGGCTTCCCCCTCAGCTTCAAAGTGTTGTAGCAACTCAGAAGAAATGTTTTTTTCTCAGAGCTTTGTGTTCCTCCGTGAGACAGCGCAGAACCCATCGTGAACACGTTTTTGTGTATTCAAGAGCACGGATGATTTCACCCACACTTCCTTTGCTGATTGACAGCTCCAGTGCCAACTGCTGAGTCATTCTGTGTCGGTCCTGACGAATGAGCGCATCAGTACGTTGCATCTTGTCAGATGTGATAGCCGAGGATGGCCGCCCCGAACGCTTCAAATCTTTGAGCTCCGCCGAACCACTTTCTGATGGCCTCACCCTCGGTGCCCAGCAACTAACCATACTTCTGTCGACTGCTGATACTCCATAAACTGCACATAAATGTTTGTGAATGTTTCCAACAGTTTCTTGCTCCGCAGTGAGAAATTCAATTATGACACACTGCTTGTAACGTACAGCACTTACAGATGCCATGTTGTTCCATTGCTGCACATACGTTATCTGTCGGAAGAAACGGAAACTTTGCGCGTGCACCCGCAAAAACTTCAAAGAATGCATATCTCAAGTTTCGCATTTGTACCATTGTTGGGGATGGAGAAAAAAATTGTGGTGCATTTCTTTCTGGGCTACCCTAGTAGTTTTCTGAATGTGCAGTAAAATTTGTCAGGGCTCAAGATCCGATCTGTAGACTATAATGATAATTACAATGGTCGCCGCTTAATGTAGCCACCTTTTAATATGACCACCCGCTTTTTATGACCACTTCAGCTCGGTCTGGAATTTTCTAACTTTCATATGTAATAAATTTTTGCTTTATGTGGCCACACTCTGCTTAATATGGTCACATTTTTTCAGAGGTACTTCACGAATTCTACTTTTTCATCTCATTTTACTCCGGATAAATGAACACTTCGGACCTTATAATATCCACTTTTCATTTCCCTCTAAGCCAGTGGGCACTGCTGCCCAAACTCTGTACGTGTGAATGGAATTCAGTTTAAACGTGCATCTGTCTCTAGACACGTTCTGGATGTCAATTTTTAAGACATTGGCAACTTTTCCTTCCCAGATTACTAGGAGATGGTTAGGTTAGGTGAAGAGAAATGACTCAGAAGAGAAAGAGATGCGGTTTATCAGCAAGTGAAAAAGTTGACCTTTTGAACCGGTTTCATTCAATGGAGTGTAGTCAACGTGAAGCTGCTGAAGTTTGCAAATTTTGCGAGCACTGCTAGGAAAAATGATAAAAAAGAAGAAGAATTGCGAGATAAAGCTACAGTGAAGGGACAATCAGAGACTTTTAAAATTTTTGGAGTAAGCTCAGTTTAGTACAGTTCCTAGAAAGTCAAAAGATGGTGCTTCATTAGTTGATTTTTAAAAAGGCACTCTCAGAAGTTTACCTCTCATACATATATAGATATATAAGATTACGAATCTTACTATATACTCGTATATATACTCAATAGCGATGCATTGATGGGTCTGCTAGTATTAACATGTACGATCTCTCTCAAACGTGATTAATGAAAAAAAAAAAGGAAATGGACAAGGTTTTAACTATTTAATAGGTTAAAAATTACATTTCTCACAAGCACAATTGCGACTATTGTTCTGTGAGAACTGAAAAAAATTGAACGTTCCTAAAATTAAACGTTCCCAGGAAAAAAAAGTAAGGAGACCCATTTCTTGGGTAGTAATAGATCTGGAGGTTTGAGGTGTAGGAGGGCAAGTTTTCTGTGATGAAACAGATGGGAAAAGGTGGAGGAAGAGTATCCATTTTTTGAGGCGAGGAAGAAGATAATGTGGAATTCTGAGGTACGAGAAGAGGGACAGGGACAGCTTGAGAGCACAGTCAATAAGGAAGCTGAAGGAGGCATGTAAGGAGGCATGTTTATGGGTAGAAGGGTGCGATGAAGTATAAGGGATTAAATTAGAGGATATGGTGGGTTTATGGTGTACAGAGAAAGAGAAATGGTGGGTGAGGGGGTCATTAGTGATGAGAATATCGAGGAAAGGGGTATTTTTGTTAACTTCGGCTTCAAAAGTGAACTGGATTTGGAAGAAGAAAGTTAAAGATGCAGAGATAACAGCGGGCGAGATAGAACGGGAATTGGAGACCATTAGGATATCATCAACATAGCTATTGTAAAAAATGATAGTGGAGTTAGAGAAGGGGGGGGGGGGGAACAAAAGTGGTTCAAGATGTTTTAGGAAACCCCAGAAACGAAGCTGCTAAGGGGGGTAGCCCCATTCCTAGGCCAGGTGTTTTGTGTAGAAGGAATTAATTGGAGGAGAAATAGTTTTGGGCAGAAATAATGGAAAGAATATTAAGGAGGTCAACTGAATCGGGAGTGGAGAAGGAAGAGGAAAGCAATAGTGATATGAGGGAGGAAGAAAGTATAGAAGAATTCCGACTTCATTCTTTCTTAGGAAAGAAGAGAGGAATTCTGATTTAATATTCAGAATCGGTTCCCAAAAGTACATAAGAATAACAAAAATTATGCATTTAACAGATTAGTTTTCACTTGATATTGAGCTTATTGAACCATCAAAAGCCACTAAATTGAAGAACTTTTTTTGGGTTATCCTATTGAATTGAATTTTTACTCGTGTATAAGTTGACGTTGTGGATAAGTCAATGGCAGGTTTTGAGCCAAAATTTATGAAATTTGCTATGAACCATGGATAAGTCGAGAGTAAATTTTATGAAATAAATCAAGACCCTTATGAAATTTGAATTTGATAAGGTTTCAGAATTATATCTAGGCCCAAATCTTGGAATGAGATAAATTTATTTCAGGATAATTTTATTATTCTCTTTACTTTTGACAAAGGATAGCCTCTATCGAAAAGTTTTTTTGTTTTTTTCAGGTTCCTACCACCCTGTGTTCAGTTTTTATTATGAAGCCAGATATGGAGCATTTTCACTTATTAACATAAGAATATCTTTAAATTACCTGAAGATTTAGTGACTGATTAAAGGCAATATTTTTCTGGAAATAAGTGGGCACAAGAATGGGTCTTTGTATACTTGAAGTTCCTTTCGTTTTCGCTGTCCATTTTGAAAGAAACAAATACAGTTGAGGACCTCAAATCCAGAAACCACAAATCCAGATGTCAATAATTACTTTACCTATATAACTGTGAAAACTTTTATTTTAAAAGAAATTTTTAATAACTGTCCTCAGAAACTATTTAATTAAATATATACACAATAGTTAAATATATCTGGAAAACCACAAATCCGGAAGGTTTCAGGTCCCGAGCATTCCGGATTTGTGGTCCTCAACTGTAGTACAATTTGTTATTTTTCAACCGTCAAGCGATCATTTATCCAGGTGGAAAACATATTTCAATTTGGTTCTGAAATATATCCCGTATTTCTACGAGGTTCCATGCACAGTGAAATGAAATGTGCTCACACTGCTGTATTAAAAAAAACAACAGTAATAAACATTACAAAACTAGAGCTTCATTTGATTCTGTTTAAAATCTGTTAATTTTAGATTGTTGTGTATTTCATATTTTATAATAATTACCACACTGTGATTTGCATGACAAATTGTCTTTTTAAAAAGCTTCTAATGATTATCTGGATGTTTTTATCACACATTCGTTGCATTCCTTAATCAATATTGTTTTCGTTATCAGGTGAAGAAAAGATGCAAGTAACATGATTATTTCACTTTTAAAATGATGTATTATCATGAAATAGGGAGGGGAGAAGGATTATGTAGCATGAAAATCTTTGAAAATCCACCTCTGACTGCATTACAGATAATTTAAACTAAAATTTAATTAATTTTAATTTAAAATTTAATTAATTTTAATTTAAAATTTAATTTAATTTTAACTCAAAATGTTCTTAATTTTAATTTTAATTAGTTGATCACTATTTGTCTGTCTGCATTATTGGTGTGAGTAGAACTCCGACAATGCAGTGAAGCTCATTTATCCTGCTGTGTTGTATAAATGGGGGGAAAAAAATTTCCAATCAAACAATCTCAATTTTTGGCAGGAATATTTTTTGGAAAAAGTGCACATCATGCATGTATTACAGTGTTGAATGTGTAACTCTGAAACTACTCGTCGAATTCAATCAATTTAACGGTATACACAGTTGTATCTTCCCTATTATTCCAACACCTAGAAAGAAAGCCTTCTACTCACAATGATATCTTACAAGGGGAGGACCAGGTCTGTTAAACTTGGATTTAACTGAAATTTAAATATGTTGTTACGCAGCCCTTTCACTATTATATGGCATAGTAACTCATGCTAATGGCCATTAGTTTACGAGATATAATCATTTAAATTTAGTTATGTAGGCTATTGATGCATATTTACAAATTCAGAGAGTGTGTATTTCAAGTAGTTAACCTAGTTATGTGGTTAAATCGATAGATTCCAACGTTTAAGGTCCTGGGTTTAAATCCTGCTCCTTTCCCAATTTAATTTTTTTAACATGTTTTTGAACAAATTATATATGAAACTAATTTTAATTATTAAAAACATTTTTTTTTTATAATGTTTTTGCATATTATATTTCATTTGAGGAAGGTAACAAATTATTTATTTTTAATAACTTATTATTATATTATTATACAGTGCTGCCTCGATAGCCGAGAGGGTTAAGGCGCAGGTCTTATCGCTCTCGGACACAGCGAGTCGCGGGTTCGAATCCTGCCGAGGGCATGGATGTTTGTGTTAATCTCTTTTCTAATATTTCCTCTTGTGAGGTTGGCGTCAGGAAGAGCATCCGACCATAAAAATCATCATTGCCAAATCAAAAATTAACACAGCGACCCCATGAGAAAATGGGAAAAAGCTGAAGAGAAGCAACAATATTATATTATTATACAGGCTGGATACAAAAAAATGAGCCCCCCCCCCTTTTATTTTCATAACCGAAGCAGATATGTCAATACTCATGAATCCAATGAATAGGAAGTTGTGGGTGACCTATCCCATGGTGCACTTTTCATCATCCCAAATGTGTAAATTAGGACACATTCAAATCCTATCTTAAAAATCGTAACAGGATTAAGTCTTAACTCGAGCAAATCGCACGTAGTTTCTTTCTCCAGGAAAGTAACAAATTTTATTTTTGACTACAAGATTGGTCATGATATCATTGGGAAAAAGAATGAAGTTAAAGATTTAGGCATTTTATTTAATTATAACTTACCTTTTACCCCGCATATTGATAACATCATAAGAGAGGTCTCCCGTAGAATTGGCCTCTTGAAAAGGCTTACCACATTTTTCAAAAATCCATTAACTATCATAAAGTTATTTATTTCTATTGCAGTTCCTAAAGTTACATATGGTGTGTTAATTTGGTTTACGCATCAAACTCAAAACTTTTTACTCATACAAAAGAAATTTCTTGCATTTTTAAATTTTCTCTCTTAAAAAATATAACAAGCATGATCTCAATATGGAATTTATAAATGTGTTTACTCTTTCCAATATCATTGGTAATATTTTTCTTAATGTTCTTAAGAGGATTGTTTCTGGGGCTGTTTGGATGCCAAGGTTCTGTCATCTATCGGGCTGTCAGTTCCTAGAAAAAGTCGTCATAAGTGTCATACTTTCATAACTTCTAGTATGAGGACAAATATTGGTGAGATTACTCCTTCGTATAAACTTGTTACTTTGTATAATAAAATCCTTTCTCATAAAGATGTAGACATTTTTAATGACCCAACCAATTCTATTTTTAAGATTTTAAATATCTGATTTTGATTTATTTGTTCTGAAATGTAATCTTTTTCTTTTGATTCCTTCCCCTGCTTGGGTTTTATCACCTGTAGGGGCAGTTTGTATTTGCTTGTACATTCTGATCTGAATAAATTAAATTAAATTAAATTAAATTAAATTAAATTAAATTAAATTAAAACTTATTAAAATTAAATAATTTGTTACCTTCCTCAAATGGAATATAATATGCAAAAAATTATAAAAATATATTTTTAATAAGTAAAATTAGTTTCATATATAATTTGTTCAAAAACATGTTTTAAAAAAATTAAATTAAATAAAATTGGGAAAGGAGGAGGATTTGAACCTGGGACTTTTAGCATTAGAATCTATAGACTTACCCACATGACCACGTTGACTACTTGAATGTCACACTCTCTGAATTTGTAAATATACATCAATAGCCTACATAACTAACTTTAAATAATTAATGCCCATTGGCATGAGTTACTATACCTTATAATAGTGGAAGGGGTGCATAACAACATATTTAAATTTCAGTTTAATCCAAGCTTAACAGACCTGGTCCTCCCCTTGTTAGATAGGCAGTGCTTTATTTTTTTTTTCCATTGTACTTCTATATTGCATCTCAACTGGCCCCAAATTTTTTAGCTCTCACTTTCTAAGAATGAATCATTGACTCCTTTGATTGTCCTTTCATATAAACGTTAACTCTGCTAACTCGAATCATCAGGGGACCAGATAAAAAGTTCGACTTAAGCAGTTTCCTGAATTCTACTACTACTATAGACCTTTTCGAAACGTGCATTTCACCACTATAGGGCCCGGCACAAAAGAAAATGGAAACTGGTGCATGCATAAATGAAAAAACTTTGTTCAACCAATCAGAAATGCACAAGAAACGGGGTATTACTTATTCCTGGCATCAGTAATAAGTAATTCCCAAATTCCTTTCCATGTTTGAGCGGTTGAACAAGTTTTTTTTTTTCTTTACGCAAACGCCAGTTTCCTTTTTCTTTCGTGCTGAGCACTATAGGTGGCAGGAAAGTGCTACCTTCGCCATTAGAAGATGTTGACTTTTCAATATTCAAGCTAGCATGTGTATAGAACTTGAAGAATTTCGGCAATCGCAGGCAACCTTTTTACTTGCAGTGTTTTTAATATAAATCATGACTGTTTTGGGTACTCGAATGGAATAGCCAAGCATACATAGGGTTTGTTTTGTGCCGCTGTAGGATCCTCTGCTGTTTATGATTGCGACTATGGAAAATTCAGTTTTGTGTTGCTCACGCTCCTTTAATTCATGATAACTGCCTTATTCTTTATTTTCATTTCCTAAAATTGATGCCGAATACTTGAAATGGACGGCTGCAATTAACAGAAAGAAAAAAAAAGAACGGTATTCAATTTAGACGGCACATTAACACACCTGGCAGCGTCAATGTAATACGACAATTGTTATACAGAGTGGTGCAAATAAAAGTAGCCTTGCATGAATTGCAGAGAAACCAACTTATCGCCATAAGCAATGATTGGGCTGTCCCATTTTCAGCGCTGCAGGTATATACATGTACCGAGAAGCGCATGATTTGAATGATTCTTAGCTGAAAAAATGGTGCTTTTGGTGCAGCAGAGAATCTTCATTGTTGAGAATTATGCAAAAACAACTCCTAGAAGCAGTGTAGTGATTTGTTTGCTCAAAACTTTGAAGATGAGAAAATTCCAACAAAATGTGCGATGCAACTTTTAATAAAAAGTGGCGGGACACAGATTCTGTTTTTAAACAAGTGTAGAACCCTTCCAAAACAAGTAAGAAATCCACAAAATATCCAAAATCTCCAGACGATGATGCTACAGAGTCCAAGCAAATGAACAGACTGGAATTTCAAGAGGATCGTGTGGACGCATTCTGCACGACGATTTGAAGATGCAACCATACAAAATATTCGTGGTCCATGAACTGAAACCAGTGGATTGCCCTCAACGTCTTCAGTTTTGTAACTGGCTATTACAAGAAATCACAATGAATGGACTGGACATGCAGCTGTTTATCATTTCTGATGAAGCCTGGTTCCATCTCTCTGGCTATGTCAACTCGCAGAACACCTGGCACTGGTCGACCACTAATCCTCACAAATATCATCAAACTCCTTTGCACGACCAGAAAGTTGGCCTATGGTGTGCAGTCTCTGCTCAGTGCATTCTTGGTCCAATCTTCTTCCATGAAACGGTGAACGCAGCACGTTACATCGCAAACATCTTTAACCCATTCGTCAATCAATTAACTGAGCAGGAACTAACGTACGGCTACTTTCAACAAGATGGTGCAACAGCCCATACTGCACGTCGTACACTGGACCGCATTCATGAAGTGTTTGAACCTGAGAGAGTTGTTAGCAGAGGTCAAGACGGAGTTGGTCCAAGCAGGCCTCCAAGATCACCAGACCTCAGTTTGTGATTTCTTTTTGTGGGGTGCTCTAAAATCCAAAGTTAATCAGAACAATCCTCGCACACTTGAAGAACTGAAGCAAAACATTGTTTCTGAGATTGAGGCTGTCTCGCAGTCTCAACTGCTTTCTGTATTTAACAACTTATTGATCAGAGCTCAAAAGTGTCAAGAGGTGAATGGTGGTCACTTTCAGCATCTCCTGTAATCACTTCAACCTTGGTTTGTTGTTGCAGAAGACAAACAGAAAATAAAATAAAACAAAATAATTAAAAATAAAGTCCCATTAAAAATAAACAAATAAATAAATGTTAAAACCAAAGCTATTCCAAAGTTCCAAGAATTGTTTACCAAACTTTTCACTTTATTTGCTCTAAAACCGTGCAATGGTCATAGACTGGTGCATAAAAAAAACTCATAACGGTGCGTCTCTCGCTATTAACTTGCTGTGCTAATAATGGAACAGCCCAGTCATTGCTTACGGCGTTAGGTTGGTTTCTCTGCAATTCATGTATATATTAGTGAAATATATTAATGGAAATAAATATTTTTTAGTGTACATTTTTTATAAAATGTGCAATAAAGTTAAACGAAACCGTAATTTACAGAAGTGCATCTTCCTTCTTCTTGATACTTAAGTAAATATTAATTTAAATTTTGAAGTTAAGGGTTGTGTATTTAGAAGGTTTCTTAGTAATTTTTCCTCATCGTTAATTACTACTTTACTTATTATATTAACATGCTCAGTTCAACATCTCATAATGGCAGCAGCACAACTTCTACTAGAAAAGGTCTATATTTCATTCACGAGTACACGGAGTTTATATACACATATAGTGCTATTCATTGACCAATCAGTATTTTTGGGCAGTAGTGCCCATTGGCTTAAAGGAAATGAAAAGTGGCAATTATAAGCGGAGTGACTATTACAGTCTTTACCTGTTGAAACTTTATTTAGGGAAGAAATTCAAGAAAAAATGGTAAATTTAATAAAATATACGGAATATATTTGAAATTTAAAAAAAATTTTGCTCGACTTATGTGGTTTGATATAAAATTTGTGTTACAGTTAAAAGGTTAAATTTCCATTAACTAATGCTTCAGGGATATAGAACCAAGAGTTTTAGTTTAACTTATCAGAGTTCGAGTTAGACAGGGTAAAAAGTAACTGCTTATTGGTCTCTTTCGATGTGAAAACTTTGTCTGCATTCCATTTGTCTTGAATTTCTTAGAATGCCAGTGGTGAAAGTCTGCCCCCCCCCCCCTTTCATGATTAATTGATCACATTTTTGCTCATTGTGGCCATACAATCATCCTTAGAGTTTGGGTGACCTTTCCTTTCAGTATAATAACAGGAGGTTGATGCTTACAGCACTGCCAGAAAATTGCAGTAGACTATGGGATTAAGCAGGGGGGGGGGGGGGTACCAATTGCTACGACTACAACTAGATTGGTCATGCTTGTACGGAGCGAGAGCGTTTTATAATTAGTTGTGCACTGGCAGCGAACGATATCGATGTGTTAAAAACATTAGGCATGTAGCAACTATAAATTGTAGACTCAAACTCGCTTGCGACTAAATTAGGATTGATTTTAAGAGTGGCTCGATGAAGAAGAAAGTGAACCTTTGGAAGCAAAGGTTTGTACCCGAGGAAGATATTTTCCCAGTGATTATTTATAGGAGTGGCTAGTATCACCATTTGCTATTTCAGAATATTTGTAATTATAATATACTAGCTGAAGTACCGGCGTCGCTTGGAGAAAAATAGTTTTTTTCATATTTATGTATAGAAATATGAATTTTTCTCGAATAATGTTTACAAATTTGGGGAGGTGATAGAGGAATCAAATCTAAGCAACATTTTCCTATTTCATTTATTTCTCTGGGGCATTGATTTTGGGATAAAAAATGTTGGACGTCGCATAGACGTAATATGCCACTCAACCTGTGCTTCTGGAACACGTCAAAATCATGGTCAATCATGTAATAAAAAGAACAAAAACACATTGCATACAGCAAAATAATGTGACTTGTTTTTTATGAAACATGCAAATGCTTTACAATAAATGTTCTAATTGACTCCCTCTGACATGAATGCATGCTTTACAACTTCACTGCATGGACTGACGTACACGTTCAAAAGTCTTCGCGAATCTCGTTCGCATCTATGGCGATTCTGGCTACCAGCTCTTCATCGGATCCCACTGGTGTCTCGTATACCAATGTCTTCATGTGTCCTCACAGAATATAAACAACAGTTTCCTGCAGGTAGGATTTCAACATTTTTTATCTCAAAAACAATGCCCCAGAGAAAAAAATGAAAGAGGGAAATGTTGCTTAGATATGATTCCTCTATCATCCAACACGCCCAAGTTTGTACACGTTATTCGAGAACATCCTGTATACAGAGTCTGCCAAAAAATGTATACACACTTCAGCAAAAGAAAATACTATGTAAAAGTTGTAATACTAAATTCATACAGGCATCAAGCGATGAATATAAGTCCTCTTTGACTTCTACAATTACGAAAGCTATTCAAAGTGATTATCATTAGCGTTGAGATATTTTTGAATATGGCAAACAGTTGCTCCTATCCATTTCCTAGCAAACACTTATTAGTAATCTCCTATGTCAAGGTGGTAATTGTGGTCTTATTTTATCGGGATTGTCTTCATTCAATATATGTAATAATATTGGGGTGTAAGCTTTCGATTTTGCTATTACGGAAAAAATTATAGATGATATCTAGTAAAGTGTGTATAAATTTTTTTGACGGACACTGTAGAAATTAAAAGATACATTGTATTCCTGTGCGAAAGACTTGCATCATTGTTGATGCTGCTTCACAGAACAATCGCAAAAGTCTTCATTAAACAAAGCAAATAACGACGTTACAATTTTTAATGCTGGCAAAAATCCGATTTAGGGAACAATCGAAAAATCTTCGATAACAAAGCAAACGTCACAATTTTTTAAGGCTGGCAAAAATCCCATTCAGCTCCAGGTAAATTGAATTTTAAAAATAAACTACAATGGAAAGGAAGAAAGAAAAAATAGTCTTTTCTTAGCGAGCACCTAGAAGCCAAGAGAAATATACTTGTCAAATTTCAAGTTTGTAGGCTTTATAGTTCTGGAGATTTCGTGATGAATGAATGAGTGTATACAATTTTCACTCTTTCTTTTATATAATAGTATAGATAAATATTTATAATTATAATATATAGTTATAAAACAGCACAAAAGTCTTCTGGAATCAATAGGGAAAAACTACATAGCACCCTGTAGGGGAGGGGTGGAGGGGGGCAAAATGGAACCACGTGGTTTATGAAATGCAGTTAGAATAGAATACATTTAAATGGTTTTTACAATAGATGTTCAAGTGACTACCTTTAATTAATTTCATTTATTTTGAAATTAGATTTTATGTATGTCTTTCATATCATACTGCAAAGGCTCTGTGCTAAATAACACTGCTCTAATTGCAGTTCTTTTGCTTTCCCTTTTACCACCATGTTTTATCAACTTTTCACTTCCACCGCCACGCGAAGTGATAATGGGGTCTATATATGAATTTTAAATTTACTTTTAAATAGATACAATAAAATAAAATTTCAAAATTGCAACTTTATCTTAAAACGGAGAAAAAAATTCAGTAACTTTGACTTGATCAAATACTTGCCTCATTATCACCTGTTGGATGTTCCATTCACTTTTGTGATACAGGACTATATCAGATGGATTACTTAATACCCAGTTAGTACAATAAATCACTGGCTCTGCTGTAAAAATTGTAGAAATAAATTTTTTTTTTTTTTTTATTGGAATAATTTTGAATCTTGTTCCTGTACAATTATTGAGCAAAATTATCTGTGGTCTTTTATATGGGAAGATGTATCAATATGATAGCTCTATTCTTAACAATGAACAGCTTTATAACATTTCATTTTATTGGAATTTGAATTTTAAAATTGTATTCTCTTATTAATTAATTTATTATAGCTCCAAGTGGACCGCTGAAAACTGATTCTGTAAAATGTAGTGCGACTGTCAATGGCAGTAGTGCTATCACTGAGGTTGGGTTTACGCAAAAGTCTGCCATTAAGCACAAAACGAAGAATAAAATTGAGGAGAAGACTAAGAATGAATGCAATTTATCAACTGGAATGGCAGTACCTGTGGCAAGGAAGAAAGAATCGACCCATACAGTTCAACCAACATCTTGTATAGTTGTTCCAAAAGGTATTTGATAATTCCTATTTTCTGTATAAGAAATAGGCCATTTACTTCTTTATATTTAAACCATTAAAACTATCTTAAAACATTATTGTAATTGGCTTTCTGATTTTATTGTATAGTAATTTTATTCCATTTTATTCAAGTTTTCATGTTTAATTACAGAAAAACCAATAAAGAAGTTTTTACAAGTAAAATTCAGTTATCTTTGTTTTAAAATTAAAAGACGAACAGGAAACACATTACCACAAGATTTAAGAATATATTTTGTATGGATATCATCTGTGGCGAAATTCATATTAGCATTTTTATTAAATTAGCAGGGCAAGACTTTTCCATCAAAAATAGTTACAAATTAATTAATAAATTATCAGGCCAAAATATTAAAAAAAACTACCTAGAATTATGAGAAACGAGATATACCCGGTAACTGTGGATAGGGACGTAATCAACAGGAAACAAACTCTTGTCCACAAAATAGATTTAATTAGCATATACGTATTTCGACCTCATTAAGATCATTATTCAATGCCATAATGACCTTAATGAGGTCGAAATACGTATATGCTAATTAAATCTATTTTGTGGACAAGAGTTTGTTTCCTGTTGATTAACCTAGAATTAGTCTTGTTTGATGTATATAAAAGTGAATAATTAAAAAATAAAAAATAATTAATAAAAATAAAAATAATAAATAATTAATAAAATCAAAATAAAAAGATGATGTTTCGGATAGAGACTATCCTTTATCAAAGCAAAAAGGATAATTCTCTAAAAGCAAATAGAATATTAGAGAATTATCCTGAAGTTATCCCGTTTGATGTAGAATATCTATATCTAGGTACCCCCTCTTTAAAAGATTCTCACAGCATTAGAAGACAGTTTAATTCACAACCAAATCCCATCAAATGTAATTAGAGACATATCACTACCACCAATCTAATCTTTTATAATATCTTTAGTTTTAACAACAAATGCTACAAAATTGTAACATGAGATTTATTAAATTATTTTAGTGTAAGTTAGTATTCATAGTCAAAGGGAGTGTGTAGAAAATATTAAGGTATTTGCTAAATGAATTAAAGGAATTTATCACAAGAATGGATGTTGAGGAGATGTGATGGTGTGAGTTGTTGTCGTCGATATATCAAAAGGAATACTATTCTGCGTCGTTTACTAAAATTAGATATTAATTTTTGGGAGGATGGAAACAATTCAATGTGAAACACCTGTTTTAAGCATGCATTGTATCTCAGTGCAGATTACATGATTGTGGATAGTTGAAGTCGGAGAAATTGTATGCAAATAGTTTATATCATTAAAATAGTAAGAGTTTCCTCTCATGGAAAAGTGAATTTTGATATTATTGTAATTTTATAATGAAAATTAATTATTATTAAGGAATAGACTGGAAACCATATGTGAGTATAGGAGTGCTACCAGAATATTGATTGTTACCTATTTATACAGAAACAAAATAATAGCCTAATGTTCTTATAGTATGGAACCTATCATCTTTCCTGATGTTTCCACGGAGAATTTGCCCAAAACCCCTTGGGGACACGTCATAATACTTAGGGTGTTTCCATCATGCAGATTTTAGAGCGCTGAGGGATAGCTTATAAAAGGCGAGCTCGTCATTTTTCGTTGGTTGAATGCTGAGTTGCGGGGGAAGTCACCAAGCGGTGATCTTTGTACAAGCTTCATCTCTTATCACCGAAAGATTCAAAATAAATTTAAGTTAAACTTAGGAGGTCACTATGCAGTGGGCTTTTTGCAGATCATCCTTGTCACCTTATAGAATTTGCATTACATTCCTCATCCAGTTGAAAGAGCGATTAAGAGGCGGTTAGTGATTCCCCAACATTTATAATGAGATGTAATTAAAGTATATTGTAAGAAGAAGCCATATGAGAAGCCAACTGTTAAAGCTACTATGAGATATCGAGTGAATCCAATTTTGCGCAAAGTATCAGATCACTATCAACAGGGCAAACACTGATTGCATCGCCGGCCAGCCACATCATAGCTGCAAGCCACTTCAGGCGTTATTCTCATCACAACAGCCTCCAAGCCGTAGAACTCTTACAAGATAGATCCAACTTGCAGACTTGGGTGATTATTCATTGAGAGTGGTGTTTGTAATGATTCAATTACATTACCAGCAACCTGATGAGACCCTGGCAGAACAGTGAGTAAATATTGCAATGTATTAATTGAGAGAGTTGTCCCTGCTTGCACCGAGATTATTTAATTAGACAGGTGATTAACCATAGTATACAAGGGGCGGTCATGAAGTCATTGCAATCAACATGACAATCACTTTTGAAAATGTGTGGTGCCAATGGGAAGCGACATCCCTCGAGTGCTGGAGCATACAAAGCGGCGTTCAGTGCAGTACTGCTAAATGCCGCCAGAGCATCGAAAGCAACATGGCACAGCACGTCAGAAAATTGGAGGTGCAAGCTGTGATTAGGTTCCTACATTTGAACATGAACAATGCCAAACAAATCCTTGACGAGTTAGTGGTCATTTATGGTGACAATGCCCCATAGTATGAGACAGTCGCCAAGTGACGTCGACATTTTTTTGTGTGGCCAGATAAGCGTGGCAGACTAACTCCGAGGTTCACCGTTCCCAACGTAATAGATAAATTAATTAAAAAGATAATATAAAAATTAAAATTAGCAATGCCACCATATTTAGCTGGTAAAAGAAAATAAAAATTATATTTCCCTCCCATATAATAGACAGTAGACGAAAGGCTTAGAAAAAATAATCAAAAACTTTGGATTACACAATGCTGCATTTAAAAAAAAATTTCATGTTGATTTAATTCTGAATGGTGATTTTGAAAGTACTTTTCATGCTGATTTTAAATCTGTTTTCAGTTTCACTGTATCACGTCAGGATTTTTCACAAATGATTAAACTATTTTCTTTGTCGTGTAAATTTTGTTTACTTCACTAATCAATTTTTTGTTACATACAATTACCAATAAGAGCAAAAGGAATAATACCATCTGACAAAAAAAGGTAAAAACACTCACATGGTATGTTTCAACACTAAAAATAACCAAGGTTGGAACAATATGCCCTCTATTGAAACTTCCTTTTTCTCGATTTTCTTGACTTATTTGTTGATTGACATTCCCGTTTTAGAATCTATCAAAAATCTGCCATCATGTTTGTATTCCATCTACCTTGATATCTTTGCTCCATTTCTTTAATGTCTTGATGGAATCTCTCACCATGCTCTTCACTCAGATCTCCTAAATTCTCGGGGAAATAGTTCAAATGTGAATGTAAAAAATGCACTTTAACACTCATATTGCAACCAAGTCTTTTAAAGTTTTCCAGCATCTTATTAACTTTGGTTTTGTATTGAGGGTCCCTGTAATTTCCTAAAAAACCATCAACAACACACTTAAAACTCTGCCATGCTGCCTTCTCCTTTTTTGTCATGGTTTTTTCAAATTCAGAGTCATTCATCAGTTTACGAATTTGAGGGCCAACAAATATTCCAGCTTTTATCTTTTCAGAAGTTATCTTGGGAAATTTCTTTGAAAGGTACTGCATGCAGGGGAATATGCAAAGGAGGCAATAACATTTTCTTTGGATCTACTAGTGGTTCGTTCAAAATGTTCTTCAAGCCTGGTGCAAGATCCTTTCTTTCTGGCCAAATTTTCACTATCCAGTGCTTTTCCTTTGCTCTACTGTCCCACTCACATAAGAAACATGGCATCTTTGTGTAACCTGCCTGTTGCCCAAGAAGCATGCCGATGATCTTGAAGTCACCACACAGTTGCCACTTGTATTGCTCATATCCAATGCATACCAATAACTTCTTCACATTTTCATAGGTCTCCTTTAAATGAACAGAATGAGCAACAGGAATGGAAGCATATAAATTTCCATTGTGAAGCAATACACCTTTTAGACTAGTTTTAGATGAGTCAATGAACAGTCTCCATTCTTCCGGCTTGTGATCCACTCCAAAATACTTAAGCAAATCAGGAATGTTACAGCAATACACGATAGTTTCTTCTTCTGCAAAATATGGAAGTAATTCATGCTCTCTGTGGCGATACCAAGAGAAAAAAGTTCCTGGGCTTAAAAGATTCTTTGCTTTTAATCTTGAACCAAGGAGTTCTGCTCCATCCTTTGTCAAATTTAAATCCCTCACCAAGTCATTGAGCTCTTTTTGTGTGAATAACTGCGGCCTATTTTCTTCTACTTCTGGGCATAGCACTCATCTTCTTTCAGTACTTCAGCTGCACCAAGTTCAGGGTCACTTTGCTCTGAAACATCTTCAAGAGTATCTGGTGGTGTTGGCACAGGAATGTCATCACTGTGTGGAATTGGTCTGAGTGCTGATGGTAGATTAGGATATATTATGCCCTTTTTATTTTTTGCATTATATCCATCTACCTTGACAATGCAGAAATAACAGTCACTGAGGTGATTCTGAGGTTCTCTCCATACCATAGGCACACCAAAACCCATTGAACTTCTTTTTCCATTTTTCCAATGTCGCAGTCCCTCAATGCAGTTCCGGCACACTGTATGGGGAGCCCAAGGCTTGTCCTGGTCTCCTAACTTCATGCCAAAATAAGCATTATATGCATTTATTTTGTCTCTTCTTTGCAGGAATAAAGCTGCCACAGATATAGCAAAATATATCAGCATTATTTACACAACTACGTCTACTGGCACTCATTTTGGCTGATATAACTGCTTAAACTTAAACACTATTCACTATATATACTGTTCTTATAACAAAAACAAGCTTGTAATAGTAATTGTAACCATAAATCAGTTCCCAGCTTTAATCAGTAGTCTTTTGTATTTGAAGGAGTCAGGCACCAATATCACGCAATTTCACTAATCTGAAAAATATAAAATTTAAATATTTCAAAAACTGTACGTGATACAATAAAAATAATTACATTTTCGAAATCAGCATAAAAAACTGGCATAGAAACATGTATTATCTTCCACTCAGCAAAAATCATGCAGCATAGTGTTATCAATAGCATATAAAAACTTTTAGGCAGTGTAAAGGACAAAATTCAAAGTAAAACAAATCTGATACAATAGAAACCCCATTATTATGAAAGTCAGAGGACCCAAAAACTTTTTCGTATTATCAGGTTTTTGCATTAAATGACCAATTTAATATAGGAATATTATATACGGGACCAGTGAAAATTTCTTTTTAGCAGTCTTCATAATAATGGGCTTCGGCTGTATGTATGAATTAATCTGCAACTCTTATGAAAGCATCTGGTTAGGCCAAAGTATAAGAAAAATAAACGCTAAAATTAAAGAGCATCTGGTATACATTAAAAATTGTAATTTTAATCACTTCAGTTTTGCAGATCACATATTAAAATGAGGTCACAACTGTGACTCTAATAACTTCAAAATTTTACACAATATGAATAATCCAAAAATGCTAAATTTCCACCAATT
Source organism: Rhysida immarginata (assembly GCA_023313115.1). NCBI lineage: Eukaryota > Metazoa > Arthropoda > Chilopoda > Scolopendromorpha > Scolopendridae > Rhysida > Rhysida immarginata. The sequence continues at coordinate 1,122,060 of JAHWFO010020901.1, forward strand.
TCAAAATGGAATCACCTTACTTGTTCAAATTCTTTAATCTTTTCACTTGCACTAAATGAAGATGATGACTTGATCGTTGAAATGTGCATTCATACAAAATATTTATTATTAAATCTTGTGGAAATGTGTTTCCTGTTAATCTTTTAATTTTAGTTGTGATGATATCCACAGTTTCCGGATATCCAAGTATCTTTGTTTTATTTTATGGACACCTTGAAAATAACAAACATATCCCGTGAATCATTTCGACAGGAAATGACATCACTGGGACAAAGCTTACTTCCATTCTAGCCATCTGCCCACGTTAACGTATCGTAGTTTATGTGCTAGTAATCGGCTCAGGTTTCATAACTATTTTGAATTATTATCGCCTGTAGCAAAGCAATGTTATTTAGAGAAGCTGTCGTTTGAATGGAACGAATATCGTGATCCCCTAAATAAAATGAGCGAGTGCCTTTTCAAGGACATTATTTCAGAGCATGGCCATTATGAACACTTACACTTTCATCTAGTTTGAAACCTTCAAAAACTCTGCTCTTTCTGTTTAACAGCTGATTCACATACACTGTCATATCAGTGAATTATGACCAGCACCCCTTCAAGTCACATGCATGGTTTGCCCCAACAACGATTACACATTGCAAAATTTGCATAACAAGCTGAGAAAGCTTTAAATTTGGTGCATTAAATGGCAGGTGCATGATCCTCATGATGGGTAAACGTCCGGAATTAACGGACATCCAAAAAGGGATGATAATAGGCTATCACAGCAAGGGTGGCACCATCTCCGAAACGGCGCGATTTGTGAACTGTTCACGGTCCGCTGTAGTGAAGGTGTACAAAGCATGGACAGCAGGGACAGAAATCGTGTCCCAACGCCATTACTGTAAAAGGTCACGAGCCATCGACCGACGGGGTGAGCGGCGCCTACGATGACTCGTAAAAGGTGACAGGAGAGCCACAGTCTGTCAACTGACCACCAGATTCAACAGTGGTGCCAACAGATGTGTATCCGACATTACCGTTGAACGCACCCTGCTACGGAGGGGCCTGAACAGGCGACGCATGGTTGCTGCACCCATGTTGACCAGGGCTCATTGTCAATGACGCCTAGACTTTGCACGTGAGCACCGCCATTTGACCACAGACGAGTGGGCTAAGGTCGCCTTCTCCGACGAGTCAAGGTTTTTGCTCCGTAAGATTGACGGGCGATGGTGGGTGTGTCGTGAACGCCATGAAAAGAGACTGCAGGAGGCTATTGTGTGCTGGAAACAGGCTGGTGTGGGTAGTGTGCATGTGTGGGGGATCTTCTGTTGGGAGCAGTTAGGTCCACTGATTCGTCTAGAGGGCAATTTGAATGCCTGTGGCTATCTGTCAATCCTAGAGGACCAGATGCACCCATACATACTCACGATGTTCTCCCAATGTGATGATGTGTTCCAGCAGGACAATGCACCCTGCCACAAGGCACGTCTCCTTCTGGATTGGATCGAGGAACACTCTACTGACTTTCGAGTGCTCCCTTGGCCCACTAATTCGCCAGACATCAATCCAATTGAACATCTGTGGGAGCACCTTGATCGCCATGTACGGCAGCTGGACCCTCCACCTATGACTCTTGAAGCTCTGTGGACAGCGCTTCAAGCGGAATGGACTGCCATACCATCGGACACACACTGCACACTACTTGCGTAATAGCGGCGAAGGGTGGTTACTCCCATTACTAAGCGGGTGGCCATAATTCAGTAATTTGACAGTGTACTTTCATGTGAGGAAATTATTTTCATTTTGAAAACTTGCTGTGGCCTATGAACAATGTGCAAAAGCAGTGCTTAGTTATAAATAACAAATCCTCCTTAATTTTCTTTCTTTATTTCAGCCTTCGCAATATTCAAGTTTTGAATTGGCTATTTATATTCATACAGTACAAATAGAAACATCCATGCCCAGGCAGGATTTGAAACTATGATTTCAACCTGCACCCCAGTGCTGTCGCTCATTGAGCCAGCTAAATAACCAATCATGAAAGTCGCTTTACCTGATATGACGTGCAGAGAAAACGACTGTTAACTGACGGCTGTTCTTTCTCCCAACAACATTTATCCAGGCTGAATGATGAGGCTCATTTTTAGGAAAACTTACATTTTTAGCATAGATAAATTATTTGTCCATCTTATCATGGAGCACCTGAATGCTACACAGCTGGTTCCACATATTTTACAAAGTGACATTTTTTATATTTGCTTAGTTTTAAACTACTGCTCACAAACGCTTGCCCATTGAAACAGATGTGCTTTTCAACTTCCGGTTTGCTGTCTAAGCTTTACATTTCAGGGTGTCCATATAAGAAATTTTTAATGATATATCTTGTCCATTGAAAAACCTGCTGGTACTCAGCCTTCTAAGAAGAAAAGGTAATTGTATCGAAAAAGCATTCAATAAAAGTAACGATGTTCATATTGGAATACTGTATTTTAAAAATTTGAAGTTTATTTTAAATATTTTCAAAAATGGAATAATATTTGGAACCATAAATAATTGAAAGCAACATAAAAAATTTTTTACAAATTAAACTTTCTGTACTTAATCCACCCTAGACAGAAAACTTTACAGTGTGTGTACCTAACTTGGTAGGAATAATGTCTAGATTATGGGCCATAAGATTTGCATGGTTCACTGCTTCCATTAATACCATGCAAGACCACTAGTAGCAGTGCAGTCGTTGAAGAGTCAATACGGGCTTGGACAAGAAGAGTAGGATATGATTGGTGAATCTCTTTTATCAAAATAAAGCAATCCTGCTGCTGCACTTTGAGAATATTGCCGAATGAAAAGACCATGGAAGGGGCCCCCTTTCCAAACAGGCACATTAAAAGCATTTTAATAGAATTGCTTATTCATCATTTCTCTTCCTCATGCCCTTGGCAATGATGGCGGTTTTTCACATTATGGTTCCTGTTCGTGTAATCGCTTGTTTTCCACAAAGAGACGGTTAAGTAAGGAAAGTTTAATTATAACCATAAAATGAAATACAGAATTTATAAGTATAATATATAGTGTAATTGTAATTATCATTATAATTACATCTAGTTTTCCATTATTGTATATTTACAGTAGCGCTCAGAAATAAGGCTTAAATAGCACTATCATTCTTGCTTGTTTGTTAATAAAAGGCATTAGATTACTTGGAAATATATCTCTCTAAATAAAAATTTCTAGCATCTTACTGTAAAAATGGTTTTGTTTGTGTTCAGAAAATAAAGCATAGTTTAGATTTTAATACTTATTTGATGGAATAGTGATTATTTTAGAACACAGCTTGACATCTGCTGGGCAAAGAATTTCGAACCTTTTTTGAAACCAGATAGTGTTTAACAAGTTTGGAACCCTGCTTTATGATCGTTGTCTTGTTCTATAAGATATTTCTGTACAGGGTCTTGTCCATAGTACCAAGAATAAGCACAAGCGGACCCGTCCTACTCCTACTGAAGCAACCCGACACCATCAAAGATCCTTCTCAGTGTTTCACCCTCTCTTGGGACCTCTAATATACTGTATGCCATTGCTTCCAAACAACAGAAGCTTGGCTTCATCACTTCTTAGGATTTTAACCCAGTTATTGCAGGTCCAGTACGTGTACTTTTTTGCAAGTGCATGTCAAGCCAACGTTTTTTTGGGGGGGGGGGGCGCGACAAGGAGTTTCTTTACCAGATTCTTTTTTTGATAGCTGCAGTTTTGTTGTGAAAATAATTTTTATCTTGTAATCATATTGCAGTTCATGGTTCAAATCCACTGCTGTCATCTGTTTCTTTTACTTCAATTCTGATCCAGGCTTTTGATGGAGATCTCCTTGTACTCCTTTTTGTTGAACAATATTTCAAATTGTGCTTTTAGGAGCACTGAAATCGGATGCAATTTTGCATAAGACTTCCCTTCTTCAGCAGGTTTTGCAATTGCCTTCTGAACCTTCAAGCAACATGTACCCTTTGATTTGACTTTTTATTAGTAAAAATAGACAGTAAGTATATTATAGACATTTTCAAATGTTTTCTGCTAACAAAAAACCTTATTTTTAAGACAAAACAGAACTGTGCCTCATTTTTTGAACACAACCAAATCAACAAAATGTCTGTTTCAGTTTTTTGCAAGTACATATCTCGTTAATTTTCAGGTATTGTGTGTTTCATTTCTCTCCACCCACTTTGTAATTAATGTATCAATAGAGTTATCTAATTTGTATGCACAAAATTCTAATTGTGCCTTATTTTCTGCTGTGTATTGTAACTACACAGATAATGATAGTTTTTTTTTTTTTTTGTTAACTTTCAATTGTTTATAGTTCCATGTAATTATTCTGTTGTCTATATACAAATTTTGTAATTTTTATCTTAATTTTATAAAATTCTTTGGAAGTATGTATTTAGCGAGGGGTCTGACATTCAATAAAATTATGCAAAGATTCATGAATCTCGATAATTTGATCAAGATTCTGAGAATTGTTAACGGATACAAAGATTTGTCAGAATTTCCCGAATCCTCATGGGATTCAGATATTTGTGCAAGATTTACTTAAGATTCAACGATTTTTCAGAGATTCTTAGCCAAATGCAGGAATATTTTTGCTTGTCTTGTTTTTTACGAGAATCTGGGTCGGGATATCTGCTTCTGAAATCGGATTCGGGATTCAAATTCTTGGGATTCAGAACACATTTGGTGAGATTCCCAGATTCATTTTACCTTTTTCAAAGATTCAGAGTATTTTCAGACCCCTTGGCAGAAACTTTTTGCTTGTCTCGTTTTTTACGAGAATCTCATTGGAGATATCGGCACGGGAAGTCAGATTCAGGATTCAAAAACGTGGGATTCAGAACAGATTCGATGAGATTCGACAAGATTCATTTTACCTTTGACAAAGATTCAGAGTACTGTCAGACCCCTTGGTATCTAGTATACAGAAGGTTGATTATGATCTATGGTAACAATTTGAAGGAGGAAGTTTACGAAGAAAACCCCCTTTCTTCACCAACAATCGTGTTCTATTTGGTGACCCTGGCTGTGGACTGTTTGCCATTCTCTACTGTAGAAGAGTTGTCTGCAGAACCGCAAAGCTGATGTTGTTCCCTTCTTGTTTACAGTCTTTCCAGAGACCCTTAATGGTTGTTGGACGGCGTCGAGCAAGGACTCATTTCAATAAACCAAATCCACAGAAATCCATCGGGGATGCATCTAATGTCTTTGGGATATCATGAAAGGGTATAACATGAATTTCAGTTTCATCTTCCAAATCCAACATAAAATGAATGGTCCAGTTAGACTTATGCTCTGGAGGCTTTGTCTTGATGCAGCCAAACTTTGTTTTTGTCCTCTCCATATAATGTGGGGATTGGACTAAGAACATGTTGCTGATAGTAAAGGGCATTAACCTTAGCCTTCCTATCCACTCTTCTGATTGTCAGCTTGCCATTATGTGAATATCCCGCAATCTCCGTAAATCCTTTTAATCTATATAGTTCGAGGTCTTTGTATCACTACTATATTAGTGTTGAGTGATACTCGATACTGTGGTATCGAGGAAGTATCGAGTATCACGTGATGTTTCTCAGATTCTTTAATTCTGGGCTGATTTTTTTAGTTCACTTTTCGTCCGAATTATTAAGAAATGCAAATCCATTGACGTTTTTTTTCATCATAGTTCAAATGCCTCTTTGAAATTATGAGAAGCTCAAGAACGCTTGCTTTTACCTGAGCATAAATTGATAATTGATGTAGAAACAAGATGGAATTCTACATCTGATATGCTAGAGAGGATAATTGAACAAAAAATTGCAATTACCGTAAAACCTTGAATAGAAGCCCGGGCGTCTATTTGTCTCAATGGTCGTGACCCCTCCGGCTATTAATCGAGACTCGGGGTTAAGGGTTATTCCCAAGGAATGGGAATAAAAAACGCCGGAATTTATACGACCACTGCCCAAATACAATTGTGATAACCCGATAAACAATCAGACCCGAAGTTTAATCTATTTTTAACACCCCACCCGGCTTTTATTCGAGACTGGCGTGTATTTGAATACCCGGCCTTTATTCAAGGTTTTATGTTTAAATAAAAAACATGATTTACTTTTGTCTGAAAATGAAATTGCAGCAATGGAAAGTGCATTAGAAGTTTTAAATCCCGTCAGGCAACTCGCGCGTGAATTTTCAGCAGATGCCGTTTCAATTTCAAAAATAATCCCAGCAATGAAAATGTTGCAAAAAAATTTTCAGATTTAAGTAACAAAAATCCTCTACCTTTAAGTAATTCTTTAATGCGATACATGAGAAAGAAATTTTTGAATGCAGAAGACAACAGTGTTTTGGCAATTTCTCCTATCGTTGATCCAAGATTTAAAATTTCTATATTTAAAACAAAACAAAGCAGCGATAGAGCTAGAAATAAGTTAAAAAAAGAGTTATCCAATTTATTTCCTAATAGTAATTTAGTCACCAAAAACAATGAATGTCTTAATGAAAATGATTTTCGTGTGAATGATGATAATATTTGGGTTGAATTAGATAGAGAGATTGAAATGGCAACTAAAAGCACTGAAAACAAAATTAATAAAGAAAATGTTATTCAGAATTACACTGCAAATGCATATGTTAAAAGATCTGAAAATCCTTTAAAATATTGGCAGGTTCATGAAGAAAATATTAAATCACAGCTAGCACTAAAATATTTGTGTTAGTGCAACGCCTGTGCCTTCTGAACGCGTATTTAGTAAAGCTGGAGAGTTAATCTTAAAAAAGAGGTCAAGATAAATTTCTATTCATAAATTCAGTGTATAAAATGAATGAGGATAAATAAAAATTCAATGCAAAAGTAATGTCTCTTTTCTTTTTGTTTTTTTGTCATCGAGTATCGGTAATTGGTATTGGCGACACCCACATGCGTATTGATGGTATCGAGTATCGAGTACTTCAATTGAGTATCGCTCAACACTAGATATATGAGGTATGGAGGCTTTGCACCACATTTTGATGAAATTTATTTCACAACTGGTTTCGTCATCTTTTCCTGGCTTCGTCTAGGTGATGGAATGAATAGCTGCCAAATACTTTGAAAATGAATAACAGTGTCTAACAATATGAATGATACTTTTATTCATTTTCAAAATATTTAGCAGCTATTCATTCCATCACCTTGACAAAGCTGGGAAAAGATGGCAAAACCGGTTGTGAAAAAAATTTCATTAAAATGTATTGCAAAGCCTCATATTTCTTATATAAATCCTTTTGAAAAATTTTCTTACATTCCTTGGACTACTTTTAATATGCTTTCTCTCCACGTGGACAGTAGAAAATCACGTGGGGTTGCAAACGTTGAGGTAAGCGTAGGCTTCATCCAAAGTGACAATGTACTTCCAATGTGCAAGTTAACCCTCATAGAGCCTCCAACAGTTCTCTTCCTTTCTGTGATGTGTCATGCAGCAGTTTATGAACATTACTATTGTGATGCTTTTCCAATTGCAACTACTTTGTTTATTATTTTATTTATTACCATAAGTTCCTACAATGTTTGCAATCCCTCTTTGGGTTGCTGGACCTTTTGAATAACCTGTGGTGTTCAGCTTTGGGAACTCGAGGATTTTGCCATTTCTGGCCAGTTGGAATTAACTCTTTCTGGGATTTTCCTTTTCCATTCAATACTAGTGATGTCTTTCTTCGAAGCCAAGGAATTTTGTGTTTTTACATGCGCTAATTATAGCAGAATAGTTGTAATTAAGAGTCAGAAAGGGCAGTAATGTACCCTTCCCAAAAAGGTTTGGTTTTTGGAGAGATTTTTTTCATGACATTTACTGCTTTCAAATGAAACACAACAATGCGGATGTAGTAGCATCATTTCACATGCTTTCTGTTTTGAGCACATGCACAGACCCATAGCATTCACACAATAAATTGTTTCCAAAATTGTAATCAACCTTCTGTATAAGCTTGTTTTTGTATTTGAGATACTATTGCAAGGAGGGCTTGTGTGCTGAAAAAAAAAATTTAATAGTGTTAATGATAACTTCATTAAATCAGATAAATAATATTGCAAAGGTTACTTATATCAATTTGAATAAAATTTAATTAAAACTATCTCTAATTTGTATTTTAACAAATAGGCGATAATAAACCCACAGTAGAAAATGGAACTATTTCTAAACAAGTAGAATCGGCAATTGGAACCAAACCAGTTTTAAATTCTGAGAAGGTTTCAGTGCAAACAAAACCTGCTGTTACTTTAACCCCAAGAAGCAAGAAAAATCGAAAGAAAAAAGGAACTTTAAGTGATTTTAATTCCATTGGTATTTTATCTTCTGCTTTAACTAAATTAACTTTCTTAATTATGGCCTAATTCACTAATTTGACTTTTCTAAACATTAAAACTTAGATGAAGTATTTGTACCAAGAGATATTGATCTGGATAATGGCGATTTAGATGAAACTGAAAGAGAACTGGAAGCTTTTAAAAGGTAAAATGCTAATTTGTGTATAATTTAAAAATTGGACTTATTTTTATTATGTGCAATTAATTAAATGTTCCTAAGATCTCTTTGTACAACACGAATGTACACTCCATGACATATTTTTTGGCAATTTTTCTGTTTCGACGCTTCTGATAAAGCATATTAATTTTTTTTCTCTGGAAACAAAAACACTCAGGAAAATCCCGTTTTCGTATTTATTTACGTCAGATTGTGACTTTACATGACTAATTTGTCAGATGGCTGATTAAGTAAATTGAACCAAAAAAATTTTTTTTTTGTTAAGTACCAAGTGGGACAAAAGTATGCAATTTTAAAAGTAGAGACAAAAGTTTGGAAATTGTCGATTTAATACACCCATACCTCGTTTTACGTATGCTCGTTATACGTACTTTTCAAATTATGGCACTAATTCGTTTTACGTTTCCAATATTTCGTTATACGGCCAATGATATTAAATAAAGAGTAGAATGGAAATACACTGATCATCAGCGCCACCACTATGAACTCAACTATCAATTAGCTTCAAACATGGCGTCGTTATTTCCACTCTAATAAATTAATCTCGTTGCACACGATGCATGCGCCGCACGCGATACTCTGTTTGTAGTGAGTCAGTGGAAGTTCTTGTTTTGCTTGTTGAAATTAATTGCTGAATTGTAAGCTTAGTTAGCGCCTATGAATTAGACTCAATTTTCGTTATATATTATTATGTTTATGAAGAAAACTATAAAAAATATATACTACTGTACTGTATCATTTCATAAAAAAATTGAAACAGATTCAATTTAATTTGTATATGTTTTTATCAAAATTATTGTTGGGTATTGTCAAAGTGTCATCAAGGAAATTTATTTTTAAAAAAGTACAGTAGTGACCTCTGATGAGAGCTACATAATAAAACGTCTCACATTTTTTCATTGCCTCTATTCTACTGACCCTGAAAAGTACGTATTCGTTATACAGATATTCGAGTTACGTACCAAGTTTTTGGAACCAATCAGTACGTATAGCAATGTATAGGTGTACTTAGTACAGTCCCCTTTTGCACTAATTACTGCTTGAATTCAGCATGGCATAGACTCAAATTATTGTTTACTTTGACTGGCCTTAAATTCGCACCACGCTTTTTGCAGTGCACACGTTAATTCGTCCACTGTTTTTGGATGCTGGTTTTTTACTATCATCTTCATATGTTTTCTAACCCCATATGTTTTCTATCGGATTCAAATCTGGGCTATTGCCTGGCCATTCCGTGATATCTTGATTGTCAAACCAATCCTTTGTTTTTTTTGCTCGATGGCATTGAGCTCTGTCCTGCTGGTAAATTTATTATGTTACTCGGAAAAAAATCACTTCGTTTAGATAAGATGGTCTTCCATGATGCGAATGTAGAGTTCACTGTTGATGTTACCACTGATGAAGCAAACACTTGTAGATTAGGCACTTCATTAACTTAGGCACAACACTGTTCCATACCCCAAGTGGAAACCTCACAGTCCGTGAAATGCCTTGTTGATTAAGCACTTCATTAACTTTACGAATGACGTATAGTGTGCCATCGTTGTTCAAGCAAAAACTATTCTCGTCACTGAATAGAACTCTTTCCCAATTTTCAAAATTCCATTGACGATGTGTTTAAACCCACTGAAGTCTTGCTTTCTTCATTTTTTTCGTTAAAAGTGGCTTTTTTCCTGGCACCGTAGAAGCTGTAACCAAATTCTTTCAGACTCCTGATTGTTGTCTTGGATGATACATCTTGTTTGATGATTGATTTCCAAGCAGTAGATATTTCTTTAGCAGTCTTGTGTATGTGAGTGTTTCACCAAGCTTCTTAGGCTTTGGTTGTGATTCTTTTTCGACCTGACTGTTTTGAAGGCGTGCATGATCCAGTTTTTCTGAAGGTGGAGATGATTTTGTTAACTGTGGGTGCACTAAGTTGAGCTCCCTAGCAGTGTCAGTTTATTTCATTTTGTTTTTCCATTTGGTAATTACCAAATCTCTTATGCCTACATCAGTTTGCTTTGTTGGGGGGCATTTTCACTTGTTGCTGCTAACAAAATTGTTTTTCAAATTAGCAAATTTTTTTTTTTACAAGTGAGAGAGAATGCTTTTCCTCCCCCCCCCTCCCCCATATAAATGTATTAAACTTAAAGAACATTTGCATACTGCAGAAAAAGTTAAAAATTTTGCAAGCTTATAGAATTTTAAAGAATAATTCATAAGATGTTCAGTGAGGGTTTTATTATATGCCAACCTCAGCTGTTCAAATTAATGATGGAAAAAAAATGATGAAATTTCATCATTCATAGAATTTTTACTTGAAATCAGCAAAAATTGCCAAATTTTGTATCAATTTTTAAAATTGCCATACTTTTGTCTCACTTGATACTTAGCAAAAAAAAATTTTTTTTTATTTAATTTACTTAATTAGCCATCTGACAAATTAGTCATGTGAAGCCAAGATCTGACGTAAATAAATACGAAAATAGGAATTTCCTGAATGTTTTTGTTTCCAGAGAAAAAAATTAATATGCTTTATCAGAAACATCGAAACAGGAAAATTGCTAAAAATATGTCATGGAGTGTACTATTTTGTGGCAATACATTCCAAAACCCAGATAGTATTAATACAGCAAGGATGCACTAACTTTTTACTGCATACCTTATTTATTCGTGTAATTAATAAGAAATTTCAGACTACAAAGCACGATGTTGGGGGACGGGGGTTAAAACCAACTTTGGTCGGACAAACTTCAAATGAAACTAGCATGTATTTAATATACATAGCAGTACTTTATACACTATATTATACTATATAAATAATTTAAAAATGTGAACTACTTTTTTAATTGAAAGTAATAGAAATAAGAAGAAATTATATGTCTTGTGACGTATCGCTGCCATCAGTCTGCCAAAGCACTATTAAAGGTGACCTGAACGCATATCCAATGGCTCCCCACACCACGATACCAGAGGTTACGCCTGTCTATCTCTCCACAGTATGGGAGGGTTGTGCCCTCTGCTCTCGACGCCGCCATACGCGAAGGTCATGGAGAAGTGGGACTCGGGTATGCAACATATAAAACAAGTAACATCATGCCATGAATGATTATATAAGAATAGTTATAAAATTTTCAGATTACTGAATTTGATTCAGTTGATCTTGTTTTAAGGTTTTCAAAAGCAATTCAAAAATTTTCTCATCACTAAACATGATGTGATGCCATTCGTCCTCTGTCCATGCCTCTGGGCAAGGCACCACTCTAAACACAGGTCTTGGTGTTCATTCCTGATAAGTTGAAATTATCCACAGCATAATGAGAAGTTTGTTTTAAAGCTTGTGGGGTGACTCCCCACATGTATAAGTAATGAAATTTTGGATAGATATTTCTGCTTTATGCTGTGACCCCCCCCCCCCCCCACCACTCGTCTCACCTTTGAGGGTCACCCAGAATTCTTTGTTTTCGTTTGTGGACTACAGTGATTGACACTGCTACAGGGTATAGTCAAACAATAATCTTTAATATACCATAAACTCCCTTATATAATGCGATTCCACTTTTTTGGCCCAGAAAACGAGCAAAAATGCTATCCCCTTGTATAATGTGATCCACATTTTTGACTCATCGCGAAAAATAAAATTTTGTTTGCATATACTTATTTTATGGTATGACTGCCATATCGTGTATGTTTGTAACCAAAATAATTTTAATGGGGGAGGGGGAGGTCTTAATATACAGGGTGATCACAAAAGAACTTCACACTTTTAAAAATTTATTACATCAAAGCTATTC
>JAHWFO010020901.1:1142543-1157201 GCA_023313115.1 Rhysida immarginata
ACCCCCCCCCCCCTCCCCTTTATGAGCAATACTTCATCTCTTTTACTGCTAATCCATTGCGTTGTGTCTTACATAATACTGTAGAATTTTAACACACGAGGCACGACCCAAAATTGCCGCCGTTGTTTATTTCCCCTTTATGTTGAGAGCATAATCTTAGTACTTTAGGTCTCCTAATTTAGATTGGCACTTACGAACTGCTTTCAATCGAAGGATTCATTTCATCAAATGGCGTTATTTAAACATCTGATATGCGCTTCTGTGGAATCAGTCCAGCAAACAGTTTAACTTCGCAGACAATAATGCAAGTTTAACACAGTGATACAAGGTCATAACTGGAATTTGTCCGTATCGACATGGTCGTTCACAATTAGAACGTCTATATAACATGTCTTCCTAGCAAGAACACTCATCCATTGTGTCTAAATCTTCTTCTTGCTCACTCTTGAAAGGAATACGCAACGTCATGATAAACAAAAAAACAAAACAAACTAAACTATAATCGAATTTCAACAATTTTTCAAAAATGCATCATGCAGCATCACAAAGCAATGCTCATGACCACTGCACGGCTACCAAGAACTGAAACAACAATCTCTTCACTAACTGAAACACTGTTCAAGACATTGTTGCTTCCCCCAGTACAACAATAGCTACCAAAATATTTTGCTTAACAAAAAATAATTTTAACAATAAATGATTGAAACACATTGACAATAACCTACATTATTTACACTGGAGGTTATCATAACCTCATTAAGATGATAACTTCCCCCCACAATTATAAAACCAACGATATTGCATATCACAATGCAACAATAGGATTAGTGAAATTGTACTTGTCGACCTGCATAGGGTTTAACACTGATATTCTGACTGACCAATGAAGACACAAGCGCATATCTTCCGCTTGAGTGCATTGTGTCTTTGACATTCTTCTCCCATTCGGTGGAAATGCAAATTCGATCGAGATTTTTAAATCGCCAAAGAATTTGAGTATTTAACTCGTTCTTTGTTTATAATTGACACATCTTTATTGCAATTACAAAGCAATTTGCTTCATAGCATTTAAGTTTCTGTGCCTTGTTATGGCAACCCTATTCTCGATTTATGTTAGAAAGGTATACCTTTGCTGATGACCATGGCAGTTGAAAAGGACGTTAATACCAAGCAAACCAAACCAACCTATACCTTTGCTGAATTAAGTATCACATAGTCTTCCATTATATACTCTTTGTTGCTGTTACTTCAGTCATCATAATAATCGAGTTGAAATTGCATTATTATGATGGCCAAAAGTACGTTATTTTAGGATGCCTTTACTTCTTATTTTTCCATAATTCTAAAATACACCTTGTCCTCAGAGTCCTTCTATACTGTTTAGTTAGAAATTAGTCTTTTTTGCGCTGCCATTATCTCAAATAAAATAAAAGTAAAAAAAGAAAATTATGAAATTTATGGAAGAGAAATGACAGATGTAGAAGAAAAGAAGGAGGAGACACAAAAACCCTGGAATAAAACAAAAACTGAACACAGGATGGTTAAACCCTGAAAAATCTGACTTCTCAGATAGAGACCATCTTTTGTCATATCACTTTTACTTTTTGCTTTGACAAAGGATAGTCTCTATCCGAATGTCAACGTTTTACAGGGTCTTACCATCCTGTGTTCAAATTTCATTCAGAGAAGTCATAAACAGGGGTTAGGAAATTTGTTTTGCTAAAGATTTTTATCTGGTCCACAACAACTACGTGCATCTTTCAAGGGGAGCTCTTTCTCCTTGATCTGATAAGGAACTCCAGGACGGCAATGAGGGATAAACAAATTTTACTTTCAAAATGCAGTCAAACTCCAATATTATGAATCTGATTAATAAGAATTATCACTTTATACGTTTTTTTGCTCCGGTCTCAACCCCGAGACTCCAATTTCTATACACAATTAGTCATTTAATACAAAAATTTGTTTAATCTAATTTCAGATAATAAGAATAAAATGGACAGATTCACACGAAAAATGAGATGTTTTTATACAAAAAATCTTTATTGGTACAATAAATTCTGATTAGTTCTTAGTCCAAACACAACGAATAGAATTAGTAGGTGTGATTACTTGCATAGTTTTCTGGCACATCCGCAAGATGTCACTGTGTGCGTTTTCGAGCAGCGAGTCGCACGTTTTAAGTACTCGCTTATAAGGAAAAATATGAAAGGTTAACAGTAGTTTTAAAAATTAATTTTCAAACAGGATTTTTTTCCTTCATACTATTTATTTACTGTTTCTTAAAGGTAAACTCCACGGTAAAAATCGACTTTATTTTTTTTGCATCATAACATTAATCCAGGTTAATAGAATATTTATCATTCAAAATGTTTCGATTTTTCCTAATATTTTATTAAGAAAAATGCCTCAGAAAATTGAAAATTGGCATGGGATCTTCCATTCCTTCTCCTGAGAACACAGCGGAACAAGGCGTCATTTCCTGCCGCGAGAACCTATGGGAATTTCGTCGCAGAGATTCTAGTCTCACTTAGAACGATTCTACATATCGTAAGATTTTGCTAACCTGTTTTATGTCAATATGCCTTCAATTTGTTCTTTGTTTGGATGTGTAAATAAACAGTCGGATAGAAATTTCACATTTCATAAATTTCCACAATCAGATTCGATTAAAAACCAGTGGACTAGTTTTTGAGAGCGAGGGAACTGGAATCCAACTCCAAACAGCATCGTGTGCTCATTTTGAAGCGTCTTGCTTTGTCTACGCATCCGCCGTTTTAAATTCATTATCAATTCAAACAAGAAACTCGCTGAAACTGGATCACGTATAAGGTGGAAACTAGATGCACTTCCAATTCTAAACTGGCCTGGCATTCTTCAAGAGTAACGACCGCAACAGCATGTGCTAAAACGCAGAAGGAAAGAGGTAGGCTTCTCTGTTGTGTAGAGCACAAGCTGCCCTAATGTGCACACGCCGACACGGCAAGCAGAAGATGCAGTAGCATTTAATTCTGCTATCAGCCTTTGTATATCACTGTCACTGTTATCAAAATCGCAGTCATCACTATCGGTCTTGTTTCTTATTCATAGTCCGTTGCGATGCCAGAAGGCTTAGCCACGTCCAATAGCGTCGATAGTGTCCAATGTGTGACGTCACGAATTCGAAACTCCTTCGCACTTCTCGGCAACTTGTGACGTAACAGTTGCTGAATCATGGCGTCAGTATCGATCGCAGGGGGAGGGAAAAAATGAAAGTTTTTTTCATGTATTTTATCAATTTTGAGTTTGAATTGAAAATTTTTATACACTGTACGTTGTTATTGAGACTTTCATCTTTTTTTTTAAACAAAGTTGTTTTGAGTGTGGAAAACTTTGACTTTAAAAGAAAACTCAACGGAAAACTTTGACTTTATTTTGCATCCAGGGTAATAAAATAAATATCATTCAAAAATTTTCGATTTATCCTAATATTTTATTAAGAAAAACGCCTCGATAGATTGAAAATTGGCCCTCTCGTCCCTTCAGGAGAATCAGCGGAGCAAGAAGTGATTTCCTGTCGCGAACTACTTTCGATTCTACATAACGTAAGAGTTTGCTTGCCTTTTATTTATCAGAATGCCTTTAAATTGTTCTCTGCTTGGATGTGTAAATAAGAGATCCGATAGAAACTTCACATTTCATAGATTTCTACAGTCAGAATCGATTAAAAAGCAGTGGATTACCTTTTGCCGGCAAAAACCTAGTATCCAAATGCGAACAGCATAATTTGCTTAGTTCATTTTGCTTTTTCTATAATTCTGCCGTTTTAAATTCGTTGTCAATTAAAACGAAATTCATTGAAACTCGAACTGTTGCAACTCTTAACGGGCTTATTTCTGGTGATCTTCAAGAACGATGACGGTGACAGTCAGACATTTGCTAACAGCAGAAGGAATGAAGTAGGCTTATCTGCTGTCATAAGGTACGTACACGAGTAAATAGGCCTATAACGAGTACATTTTTTAAAATACGAGTAAAAATACTGTTTTAAACTTAACAAATGATATACAAATTACACTAATAGCACAATATAACATGCTCATCACTTATAAATAGTGAAACAATAAAATATATGACACGAACTTGACACGAAACGTGAAATTCCATTTGCAGTAAGCAAAAAAATGGTACGAAGTTGGTCGAAATCGGCAGCAGCGCTGTTATTTCGCACATCCTCCGCTCGCCTGATTTTTAGCATTGGTTACTACTTGAATCTGTGACACTTACTCCTTCGAGGGAGTTTTGCGCCATCCCTATAACTTAAAGGCTGCTGAATGATGGTCGCAGCAGCCGGGACCGACAGCTTTACGTGCCCTCCGAAGCACGGGGGGAGATGGAAATTTCCAGGTGGTCACCCAACCTGTGATCAGCCGCGCCCAAGGTTGCTTAACTCCACCATTGCATTAAACAAGGTGAGACAACTGGGCTACGGCTGCCCCCGAGAATAATCACACTTATTAATTCTATTATAAGCTTGCGCGGGATGTAAACAAAAAATCACCACGAAATCGCCAAGTATCCCTGCGCAGGCTTCTGTGATTGGAGGAATCAATTTAGATTTCCCCTGATACACATGGCTTGGCAAGGCCAGATGAATCCCTATCTTTCTATCCTTTAATGCTTTAATCCACTAATCCCTTATGCCCTCAAAAGATTCAATTGAAAGTCTATAGGGCTTTTTACTATTTATTAAAAAGAAAAAGTATCTATTTTAATGAAAAGCTATAGCAAGAAAGACATTTATATAAAATATTTATTTTATAAATTTATTTTCTAAACATGTTTGAAAAATAATTTATGAAAATCATCCGATATATGATTTAATCAAAAAACATTGAAACATTTTTTTACAAGCTTTATAAAAGATTATTTATTGTAAATTATATATTAAATAATTATCAAACAAAAAATATATATTGAATTATATAGAGAGGTCCAAAGTATAGCAGGAAAGTGCAATTTTTTATTTTTGCTTACCATCATAAAATCATCTCAGATGTTGGAATTAAAGCTTTTTTAAAAAATTAACAATGAATGATTGTTGAAACAATGGTATATGACGATTTCTATTGCTATTTAAATTGCTCTTCGAATAATCATTATCAATTTTATAAATATTGTTGATTTTTTGAATAAATTACACAAGGAATAAATCTTAAATAAAAGTCTTGGCTGTAAGACATATAAACGCCATGTACTGTACTCAGTTTGTCTCGGAATGTGTTATGATCGGTCTTAAATTTCTTTTCGAATAATCATTATCAATTTTATAAATATCGTTGATTTTTTCAATAAATTACATGAAGAATAAATCTTAAATAAATATTAAAAAAAAAATAAAAGAAATAAAAAATAAAAGATGTTTTGTTGTGGTGAAAGAGTTTTTTATTTCTTTTATTCACTATTATCCACATACTCATTTTTTTTCCTTTTTTGTCATATTAGTACACATTCTGTTTACTTTTGTGCCTTTATTCTGGAAAATTTTTCACTTAAATAAATGTGTTTGGGGCTCCCAAATACATGTTTTCTTTCCTGCACAACAATCTTAATCTTTTCCATGGAGTTTAATCACTTAAATCCCATGATGGTGATTTCTGTCCTGTCGTTTGGCACAAGAGTTGTCGATTTCTCCTGTGTCTATTTTTTTTTTTTTATATATATTTCTTTAAAAAATGATCAATTTATGTGTAATTTATTATCTTTTTTAGCCCAATTAATAACATTTAATGATTTTAGTTGTTTTCAGAACTGATTGTTACAGTTTTAAGTCAGTTTTCTCGTTTTCTTTTGTGAACTACATTTTCATGTGTGCCCAGGAACACGGAAGTTGCAAGGCTCAATCAGCCAATAGAATTGCACTTCACCACGTGCTTTTGTTTACATCCCGTGCAAGCTTACGATGGACCGAGTAGCTATGGTCCAAATAAACTGTGGAGCATACCCACAAATTTTGATTGGTTGTTTCAGTGTAAATGGACAAGGAGACACGGATTTGACATCTGGGAATTCTGATTGATTTTCAGTGTTTATTTAAACATGGGCATTTACATACATTGTTCAGAATATGCACTAGTCACAGTCCTACATGTTGTATGTTTTAGGAAATGGAGTCATATATTCTGTATGGCATTAATGTTCTATCGGGTCTTTTCAATTTGTATATTTCTAGGATTAATCCTTTAACAAACATGTACATGTACACTGCTTTGCAATGAAAAATTGCCCCACCAACAAGAAGTTATCCGACCTTATCCATATTTAGTGGGGGGGGGGGGGGTTCATCTACCTCCGACTAGTAAACGACTAGATGCATGCTCACAGGACATGACCATTTGGGATGATACAGGGTGTCCGAGTGTCTGTATAGGATCATCAGTTGACATCTGTGCAAGACGTTCCATGCAGTAGGGAGGAAGCAACTGCCTCATGAACGTGCAGTAAAGTATTCCGCACAACGGTCTCAGTGCCGCGACGACGACAACCGTTCACGCAATTAACAGACTTTGAACGAGGTAGGATTATTGGCATCTCTGAGGCTGGATGGTCAACCAGACGGATTGCTGTCCATGTGTCGTGGGACGCATGGACGGTAGGCCGATGTTGGAGGCAATGGCAAGAGGAAGGCACACATGCCACAAGACCAGGCTCTGGGGCCCGGAGAAGCACGTCAGCTCGTACTGATAGGCGGATACTGTGGACAGAACCATCACCTTGTGGCAATTGCACAACAACATCACTATTCCCAGTACTGCTCCAGTGTCAATAGTGACAATAGCACGCCAGTTACACGTCTGCCAGGCGTCCACTGTTGTGTCTTCCTTTGACACCTGAGCACCGTGCGATACGACCTGGGCTGAGAATTGGAATGGCGCCCGCTGGTCTTCAGCAATGAATCTCGCCTTTGTTTGGACACCGACAACAGATGCGGATGAGTGTGGCGCAGACCATTGGAACTTGCCAATGAACAATGCAACTGATATCGCCATTATGGGCCAACACGAGGGATCATGGTCTGGGGTGCCATTGGCTACGATATCAGAACGCCTTTAGTCACCATCCAAGGCACCCTGACAGCAGCACGCTATGTCACAGAGATTCTGCAGCCCGTATTACTACCTTTCTGCACACCATAACAAGTGCAGTCTTTCAGTAGGATAATGCCAGACCGCACTCGGCAAACATGAGCATGGTATGTCTGCATGATGTCAACTGCTTGCCATGCCCGCGAGGTCCCCAGACCTAGTGCCAATTGAGCATGTGTGGGACATGGTGGGACGTCGTTTACGATCACCCCACAGTCTCCATGAACTCTAACACAGCAGGTTCACCAAGTCTGCGTAGACATACCCCAAGATGACATTCGCCACCTGTATGATCACCTACACCTACGGCTGGAACAATGCATTGATGCTAGAGGTGGTGCCACAACTTACTGATGCCACTTTCCGCTGGGACACCCTGTTCAAATGATTGCACGTCTTAGCTCCATAACGTAATAAAGGTGTGTTCGGATGTATCTCTTGCTGTATACCTACTTTTGGCTCATTCGGATAACTCCTTGTGGGTGAGGCAATTTCATTGCAAAGCAGTATATATCCATTCATGTAAACAAACTATAATAACTAAACATTTATTTGAAACTAACGAATGACGATATTTTTAACAATCTGAGTCTTGATTCATAAACACTGTAACATTTGGGGATCTCCCCCCTGTTACCTGATGTGAAAAAAATTTCTGGTTCCCTGAAATTTGTAATAACAGGATTCAAAAATTTTCAAATAATTACTCATTTTCATTTTTGAATGTAAAAGTGAATTTATTACATCAACTATATAGAGGGGTAAGAGATACAATATTCACTTTATGAGAAAACTTATTTTTGAAAATTCCTTCCGACCTCTTATCTATGAGAACAGACTATCTATGCTCACTGCTGACCTTGAGTTCATTCTTGTGGCGGTAAGATTTAAAACATTCAAAACTTGAGCCTCAACCCATGAAAAAATATTGTTGCCAACCCCTATTTCTGATAAAATGTCATACTATTTCTTTTGTTCTTTTATTTATTTATTTTATTTATTTATTTATTTATTTATTTATTTATTTATTTATTTATTTATTTTAAACAGATTTTGTTGGAATTCCATTCCGTTAGCTCGTAAGGAGAAAGTCCATGTCAACATAAAAGATATTGTCATTAAGAAGAAGTCTGTTATTGGCTGCAGTTGAAGGATGTTTTACCAAGTGAAAATAATACAAAGGCACTGCAAAGAGGCAAAAAGGACAAATTATTTAACACAACTGACTGAAGCTCTCACCCTTTCTCTTCCCCTGTTTCAATCAACTTGGTTTTTACTACCTTACCCAGTGGTTAAAATAAAATGAAAAGAAAATTTAAAAAAAATGAACAGACAATGAATATAATGATTCTTTTTTTGGAGAAACAAATTTTTATTTTGTTTTCATTACTTTATATTCTCATCTGAATTTTTCAGAAATAGGAAAATGTCATCATTTGGTGATGCTTTACATGGTTATTCAGTTGCAATGTAACAAAATATAATTTAATGAAATGGAAAAAAACCCTAAAAAAACCACTTAGGGAATGTAGGAGTTTGACTTTCCTTAGTGTTTGTCCAAGTCATTTTTTTTGAATTTGTAGTTGGTATAAAGATAAATTTTGACTTTTAAGGCATGTGTACCGTTAACTACCGAAACAAAGCAAAGCAAACGGTGGTATTACTGCAAATTAATATTAAAAAGGAAAAAAAAAATTTTTACTAAAGCAAGAAAAATAATGATAATAAAAAAGAAAAAAATTATTTTTTACAACTTTTTTTTCTGAACATTAACACTAATTTATATTCCATCAATATTTTAAGTATTTCATCAAGCAAATGGCACTGATTTATTTTTGTTTTCTGAAATTACTTTTTTATTTTTAAAAAAACCCCATTTTGAATTAATACAAAGAACTACAGTAATGCTATTCAAGTCACATCAAAACAAAATAATTTTGAAATGGGTAGCAGTTCAAGAAATTAAATTGCTTCCTTCCATTATTGATTAACAGACATGTACAGAATAGTTTGAATTCAGATAATAAAGTAGACACAGGGCCATCCACCAATCCAAAGTAAAGGTTAAGAAAAATTTGCTCGATTAATAAGGATATTATTATTGCATTCTTTTTTTATGGTTTTTAGATCCATAGCTCTATGTGGGAGATCATTTTTACTAAATGCGGTATACAGCTATTTACAAAATACCTTCTGTGCATGAAGAAGATATAAGAAACAGTAGTGGATAAGATGTGGTCTGCATGATAGCGGGAGCAGACTTCATGTGTAACTAGTCTCCAGGCTCACACTAGTTAGTCACAGGAGGTGTGAGCCTGTGAGGAACAGATGACATTAGTGGGGGAATAACTGAATTAGTGTGTGATAAGATCAGTTAAGAAAATCATTGGATGTATTCAGAATGCTAGGCTTTTTTTCTCTGAAGGTTGTTGTCCTAGAACTTGCTTGGAAAAAATTTACATGACTAAAGACTATGTGAAAAATTTGATGGGGGATATATCATTTTCTGGAAGTGGGTATATCTACCCAAAAACTTTAAATGAGAACACAAGTCGAGTGGGATAGACTTGAAAATAGGCTTGAAAATTTTTTTTATCAATTAAAAATTGGCTTCTTTCAGGAATTAACAATCAAGTCACGTGTTTGCAATTTGCCCTGTTGACTTTTCCTAAAAAGACTTTCACTTTAATCTTCCTGTGTATTGTCCTTTGCTATCATTACAGGTTAACACTGAAAATGCCTTTTACTAACGAAACAAAGAAGCATTTGGTGGAGAGGTTGTATGCTCCATGATACCTTAAGTGTACACATCCAGGTCTTTCAGCACTTGAGGTTCATGTGAGGCACGCTGGTCAAATGCAGCCCAACCACAACATTGATGCTGTGATCAGAGGATGGGTGTGAAGTTGAGAGCTGCTGATATTCTGCTGCCATTCGACAGGATCTGACAGTCTCCAATAGAATGCTCTTGTCACTCAGGAATAAGTCACACTACTGTGTGTGAGATGCTCAGCAGCAATGGCTTCCATCCCTTCCACATTGATCTCTACCAGGCATTTGAAGGAAGCCAATTGGAAAAATGTGTTTCCTGCAAAAGTGGTTTCTTTTCCAAGGCATATCCAACAACATCCTACTCGACCCATGTTCCCATTTAAAGTTTTTCGTGGATCCTGGGTGTGCTCATTTCCAACCATTTCCGGAAAATGGGATACCTAGGATTAAATTCTTCACATAGTTTTTAGTCATGTAAATTTTTTCATCAAAGCTCTAAGACGTCGAAATTGCAAGAAAAAAGCCTGACAGGAGTTATCTATGCAACTTTCAGGATATGTTCCAGGGACTAAAACAAGCAGAAAATGTCATATGAACATGGGGTTGAGAAAGCTTCTTTCTAGAGTAATAAAAGGTGTCCTGCAGTAGACAAATTAACGTTAAAAGCCTATAGGAGTTGCAAACAGCGTGGTTTATTTCTATGGTATAACAAGAATATATATATTTGCTATAGCAAATGCTATAAATGGCCTCCATTAAATTCCAAGGAAGCCTGTGCACGTCGCCACATGGATTGGGAAACCCGTTGGAAATTACTAGATGTATGATGGATTATGTTGCATCCATCCAGGATCTGGTGACAAAGAGTTTCAACATCTGACACTGGAGCAGAATAAACGAGAGTTTTCAAATATCCCCAGAAGAATCTTATGTTGAAGAGTACAATTTGTTCAGATGGTTCTTGTCATAGCTCTTCTTTTACTACAGGACACCTTCAAACCATTATAACCCTAGAGAGAAGAGTTTTCGACCTGATGTTCATATGACATTTTCTGCTTGTTTTGGTCCCTGGAACAGATCCTGAAAGTTTTACAGATCATTCAGAAACTCCCTGTATATCCAATGTGTAAATCTTCTTCACCCACAGTCGGCCAGGTGGCCGAGAGGGCTAGGGCGTAGGCTTTCTAGTTGTCGAGTCCGCCTTGCTGTGGGTTCGAATCCCGCCGTAGGCATGGATGTTTGTGTTTGTCCCGGGCTGCGTACAGATATAGCTTGTGTAAAAGGCGCAAAATGACATTAGTAGTCGACGCCTAAATTTCTAGAACCCCCCCCCCTCTTCACCCACAGAAGGTAATCTGTAATAAACTACGTACACAGTATTAACGTGTCACAATAGCAACGAACAATGCACAGAATCGTTAACAATTAAACAGATAACACGACATGAAAATGTTTTAAAGAAACGTCAACAGGGCAACTTCCAAACATGTGACCTGAAAGTGTCTTTATTGTTCGAACCAGGGACCATTCCGTTTTCTAGCAGTGATTCTCGATTTGAGAGTTGGGGCCTGCTCTGCCAGTTGAGCTGATTTGTGGCTTCATGAAGTCCATATGGATGTATTGTAATACCTTTGTAGTACATTGTCTGCTGTAGCTCATTTAGTTAGGGCAGTGCCAGTGAATGGCATGGTCCCTGGCTCGAGTTTGGGTCATGAAGGCATTTTCCTTCTCTTTTCTTCTTTGAATTACTGGACTTTTTTCCTGTGTGATGTCATCTGAAGAACCATAAAATATGCTAGTACCCTGTCACAGATGTAAACCAACTTCAAGGACAGGAGTTCATGCCATTCAAGGCAGGTTGAAAATGTTTTGAAAATCTTTCCCTTTGCCTGCAGGATTGCATCGACATGGATAGAACCAAAGTCGACCACACAGTGAAGAACAGACTGTCGAAAATCGATTGGACTAACAATTACAGCTTACTATGTTCAAATTAGAGTTGTCAACATTACTGGATTTTGTAATACTGGCATAGTCTTTTAATCCCCTGGTCTGTGCACGCGCGAATTCCGTTGTTCCAGTCCAACAATTGGACAGCTGTATTTACTGAAGAATCGTCTTTTGCCAACACCACCTAGACAGAAGGCCTGCGCACAGAAACGTCATTCACTGTTACATCGGGGCCAACGATATAACGGGCCCCAGCGCGGAAAAGTCACCTGACCATCTTAGTCCGAGTAACAATGTTATCTCCTTTGTTTCTATCTTGGATTTTAACAATAAGTATTTTTTCGTTTGTTGGAAATAATGAAGGTTGGATTGTTGGCCGGACTAAGATGGTCAGGTGACTTTTCCGTGCTGGGGCAACACACGGCCTCCTAGAAACTACCAGGCCTGAACATGACGTCAATACTGTATTGTTGAAGCACTAAGATTGTGACGTTGAACTAACTTCTGTAATAGCACCACCAGTTTGACGTAATAATGTTTTATCTTTTCCATGTTCAGGCCTGGTAGTATCTAGAAGGCCGTGGGCAACACCACCTAGACAGAAGGCCTGCGCAGAGAAACGTCATGCATTGTCACACAAAAGCGGCTATTGTTAGTCGTATTTCTACCAATAAGATATTTTAAATTTGGCCGTTTGATGATGATGTAACAATGTATACAGTTTCTGTGCGCAGGGCTTCTGTCTAGGTGGTGTTGGCTGGGGCCCATTATATCGTTGGTCCCGTTGTTACATCATACAAAAGCGGCTATTGTTAATCGTATTTCTACCAATAATATGATTTAAATTTGGCCGTTTGATGATGTAACAATGTATACAGTTTCTGTACGCAGGCCTTCTGTCTACGTGGTGTTGCTTTTGCCCCCTCTAAAATCTAGTGGCCATGAAACGACTCCTTATTAAATACAACAGTCCAACAATGGAATTAGCGCGTGTGCACAGACCAGGGGATTAAAAGACTATGGTACTGGCATTGATATCTAATACTATTGGATGGCTCACTCAAGGCGAGTTTGCCATGGAAAGATTCTGCCTGAAATTGGGCATTATTATCTGCATGCCTAGAGTCGGTATCTTTTCTAGCTTTTAGTCTCTTGTATTCTCTCATTTAGAGCATTAATCTTTTCTAGCCTTTTTTTTAACAGTTAATAAATTATTTAAATTTAACCCTTTTTTTTTAGTATCAGAGTCTCTCATTATAAAACTTTTCCAATTTCATTATTCTCTTAATCAAAATATCTTATTTTGGGCATAGCAGTGATAAGAATCCTGATTGACCAGAAGTACAAGGCTACCTTTCCAGGAATCATTGCATCCCCCCCCCCCTCCCTTTCATTATCCCAGAGCATTGCTTACCAGCATGAGCAAAATCATCCTGGAATTGAGGGCATGGTGAATGCAAGCTGCTACAATAGTCCTACTCAAGGTTCCTAGATAATACACTACATGATCAGAGGAGTTGGGACACCTGTTGCTCTACCATAAAGCCGCAAAAAGCTTCAATCAGTAGTGTGTAGGACCACCCCGAGCTGCTTTCACTGCCTCCACCCTACATGGCATACTGTCCACAAGTTTACGGTATGTGTCCACAGGTATTGACCTCCATTCCTCGAGGAGTGTCGTGGTCAGTTCCTGGACAGATGTAGGGCGAACCATCCTGGATCTCACACGTCGTTCCAATTCGTCCCAAAGATGTTCGATGGGGTTGAGATCAGGACTCTGGGCGGGCCAATCCAGTTCTTCAACCCGCATCTCGTCAAACCAGTCGGATATGGATCTTGCTTTGTGGCAAGGCACATTGTCGTGCTGGAAGAGGAACGGCCCGTCACCGAAGTGTTCCCATAGCGCTGGAAGTGCCCCGTTATCCAGAATGGTCCTGTAGCCATCATCATTGAGATTTCCGTCCACCTTGATGAGCGGGCCCAGTCCAGTCCAGGAGAAACACCCCAGGTGTTCACAGGGGTGTCCCAACTCCTTTGATCATGTAGTGTATATGCTCCCCAGGGTATGGTCCCACTTTAAACAATCCTTTCTTTACTTGGCCACAGGGGCAGAATTCTATGCACACAAAGAATGATTACTATCCCACTTAAATTTCTAGAAAAAGGTCTCTTGGTATTTATGAACAGTGCTAAAACGCATTACATTTCTGCATGCAAGTATTTAATTGATAATCCAATGAAACATTGAAGTTTACTGAAATCGTTTACATGTTTAAACCAATCTCAGGTGAAAAATCAAAAGAGTAGTCAAGATATAGTTGCAGTTGCCAGGCAACTGTCTATTGATGTAAAAGAAGAATGGAACATGTCGTAGATGGAAATAGCCTGGATCGGAAGCCAGAATTGACCAAAATGTTTGGAAGAACACTGATGTAGCTGGACATGATAAATATCGTGAATTGTTAAAGGTTGTCATAATCGCATTGTCTTTGTCCCATGGAAATGCAGATATTTAAAGGCGTTTTTTTACTTTCAAGATTGGCTTTGACTGAGGATAAGGCTTCCACTAGTGAACGGACATTAAATGCAATTTTAACCATCAAAGATATATTGAAGGTCATTGGGAACAAGCCTTGCTTAGTTCCTGGCAACAAAGCTTATTGCAATGGGTCAAAGTGTGCATTAGCATGATTTAATATGCCTAGAGGAACAAAAATGAATGAAAGAAGAGAAAGAAAAACAGAAAAAAAGGATATTCTTATAATAAAGGAGAAAGAAAAAGCAAAACAAGTTAAAGAGTGTAGAAAAAATT
>JAHWFO010020901.1:1162201-1179762 GCA_023313115.1 Rhysida immarginata
AATTTTTTCTACACTCTTTAACTTGTTTTGCTTTTTCTTTCTCCTTTGTTATAAGAATATCCTTTTTTTCTGTTTTTCTTTCTCTTCTTTCATTCATTTTTGTTCCTCTAGGCATATTAAATCATGCTAATGCACACTTTGACCCATTGCAATAAGCTTTGTTGCCAGGAACTAAGCAAGGCTTGTTCCCAATGACCTTCAATATATCTTTGATGGTTAAAATTTTCAATTAAAATTATATTCATAAATATTGTCAATTAAAATTTGTATTCATAAAAGTTCGTAAAATTAACAGAATAAAATTATATCGTTCGTATTGGACAGTCATGACACAACTATTCGATAATCTTAGAGGACTTGGTATTTTTTGCCAGAAACATTAGCTATTGAGTCAGCGTCCAGTAGTATTAGATATCGGTGGTTACCGGTAATAACGAAATGGTAAACCTCCATTACCAGTACTATCGGTAATAAAAAAATTTCAAGAAATACTTATTTAAATTTATTGCAATTACATACTACTATTAACAAAGCCGTTAATTCATTTTTAATAAAATTTTCTATTTATTATAAAGGTGTCCCATGTAACCTATACCAGCGAACGTCTGTGGTCTGGGGACACCAATACTTATCGATTGGACCCCATGTATGTTCCGCGATTTTTTGTAGTTTTCGAGATATGAATTTTTTTGTTTTATTTTCAAATTTTTTAAAATTTTGGACGGTTTTGGCTACACCTTTTTCTGTGAAGTGATTCTTTGAAATTTTCTTTGTTAGTATTATGGCTAGCATGTGTGTTCGTCTGTAACAACACTAAACACCAAAATTCTAACTACTACTAGCTCAGATTTTGATCACAAAATTAAAATTTCTGTATGAAAGAAATTGTTACTCGATTTCAACTTGAAAAAAAAAATTACTTAACCCTGACTGAATAACTTCCTGATAATTTTAAAAACTTTATGGGTTCCTTAGCTCTCAAAATAACACAAAAAAGTTGGTACTTTTTAAGGCATTTTTACGCAAAAACTTGAGTTTAAAGTTGATACAGTCGAAAATAGTGAAATTAGGAATGTTATATAAAAATTTGTAAAATAACGTATTTAAATTCAAATCATAATTATTTTTTCACATTGTGCTAAATAAAACAACAGAAATAATCTTAAGAAATCATTTATTTATTACTGTTTTCACAATAAATGTTCAAAGTACCTGCCGCACTGCACAGACGCCTCCGACGCAAAAAATTACTGCGCAAATCTCGGAAGACTTGGGTTTTTTTGTGGTATTATTTATTGAGCTTCATTTAATTTAGTTTTTAACTCCTCCAAACTCGAGAATTCGTGATGGTACACCAATTCCTTATAGACCTTTTTCAGCGGAAGTTGTGCTCGCGCGGTCACGTGGCTTGGCTGCCATTACGAGATGTTGATTTGTGCGATTTGAGCACTCAGTTTGCCTCAGCTTGAGCACGAAGCGTTTGGATTAAGCTTTTGTTCTGGATCAAAAATGACTGATTTAATCGCAGATAAGATAAAAACTCACTTAAAATACAAAAATGTTAAATGTTTCCTCTTTTAAACAGATTAATATTTTCATAAATTTCAAGATAAAGGAATATATATTTCAGTAAACTTAAGTTTTTGTATAACTTTATTGCACATGTTTGCACAAAATATATGTAGTCTATAGATTATATATTTCTTTTAATACGAGGATTGAGACATAAGTCATGGCAACTATTTTTATGAGAATTCGAGAGTGGATGGAAAATGTGAAATAAACAGATGTAATATACAGATTCTTTATGTCTTCACTCTCCGCACATCGCCCGATGACTGATCATGCGACCAGGGTAAATGAAATTTTTATCAATTTAACTATCACTTAGCCATTTACTGTGACTAAAAGGGGATATACATCAGTTCGTTAGAGGGGGTCTGCCCTCCATAAAAGTCAACATCTCATAATGGCGGACGGAAGTAGCGCTGCTCTGCCATCTAACGGCGAAATGCGCGTCTGAAAAAGGTCTATAGCATCCCCAGATTAAAAAAAATCTTTGGGGTTCAGGTCAGGGGACCTTGGAGGCCAGGCGATTGGTGCATTTTCCACCTCTCTGGGAAATGCTCGTTCAAATGGCCTCTAACCTCTCTTGCAAAGTGGCAAGGGGCACCGTCGCACTGAAATATTGTAACGGTGCAAGACCGTTATTGGTTAATAAAAATAGACACTAAATGTAACTGTGTCTCTATGTTACCTTATTTAATGGCATAAAGAAAAACTGCCGTAGAAAATAATTTTTAAGAGATTAACTAAATATTGATCCTCAATATTTAAGTGAACTTTAAGGATAAAGTTAAGTAAAAAAAAAAAAAAAAAAAAAAATCCTCACAACATGAGTGAAGTTAAAGTTAAAGAAGACGTAGGCGTAAATAAAGTATAGTGGATTTAAAATCTAAACATCATTTAGATTTGACATTGCGTTGTGTTTACTAGAAGTAGAAAATTAACAAGATTATGATAAATCTAAGTCATAAATGGTTGTATGCGGCTGAAGTGTTTTGCAGGTAAGAAAACAAGGACAACAGTCATTGCAAAAGTTAAGGTGAAATTTAATATCCCAGAAATAATTAAAATGACAATTTATTGAAAAAAGAAAATTCATGAGTGATCATCCCCGTAAAAAAATTAAGTAAATTAAAAAATAAACATTGCTATAAATTTTTAATGATACAAATGTATGTGAATTAATTATGAAAGGTAATAACCGTATTATTTAAATAAGGCAACAGACCATATTGCCAAGAAAAATTAACAGTTGTGCAGAATATTATTCAAACACAACTCACAGGGTTTTTTGAGATTAATTGTGTGGCCATCACAATCCAAAAAACATCCTTTTAAGCTAAAGATAAGCTTAAAAACCGGATAATTGCACATAATGCAAAGTAGCATAAGAAAGAAATTATTTTCGTTCACATAGAATTGTCAAAACTTACATTTGACATCAAATTTGGCAAAAATTGCCTGTCCATTTTTATTTTAAAAAAAAACTAGTTAAAGGGAAACAAAGAATATATATATAAAGAACAATTTGACTACTCTACTCTACCATTACATGGTTGCAAAAGGGACAAAAATTAAATGAAAAGTAAATTTTTTAAAAAAAAAATTTAAAAGTAAATTTAGAATTACATAATAGTTCAAGAAGGAAGACTAGAAGAAATGTTATATAAAATTAATTAAGAAAAATTTAGAAAGGTTAACTGTCCAGATAAAATTTAACCTTTTAGTCCCAATGGGGTTTAATTTAGCGCACCACAGTTAATAAGTTAAGAATCACATTGAAACAGTTGAAGATTGGAAGCTACTTCCGGAGAAGAGATAATCTGGCATAGCCAAATAAATCTGTATCAGTTTAAGGTATGTCCATCTCAACAGAAGTGAAGGGGAATATGGAATCAGAAAAGGTTTACATATCCAGTAAAGTAAGAAAACAGTGGAACTAAGTAATTATCTTCGTAGAAATATCAATCAAATATCAAAGTGGACAGTGTATGCAGTAATGGGTAATGAAGATGGAAGAGCCCCATGGGCTGTTGTAACTGGAGCCGATGTTATGGCTCCAGAGGAGCACCCTTAGTTCTTAAAGCGGGCAGGGTGCCCAGGCGCACATGCTGTAGGAGTACAGGCAGCCCTCAAGGGCTATACCTCCTATTCAAACGCCTCAAAAAGAGGCCCGTCCACCCACCGGTGGGTCATCGAAGTCGAGGGGGGAGGTAAAAAGGTACGAGATGTTGTCCGTATCCCCTCCAATGACATTACAGAGACGCTGAGATGATGAATAGCGTCTCCGGAACGTAGCTGGGCCAAGCCGATGCCATTCAAGATGAAGGAAGGACCTGAGAGGGATGGCACCCTTCCTCCAGATGGCTGAGGCTTGAGAGACTTGACGAACTTCAAGATGGATTTTCAGGGTGCCACCCTTCCTCCATTCTGGCCGCGATGAGGTAACGTCGGATGTTTGGCAAGCCCAATCCACCCCCATCGAAGGGGATAAACAGCAGCTTCGAATGGATGGGATGACTGACTGCTGAATAACCCCACACACAGTCAACTATCGCACTACGCACCTTCTTTAAATGAAACGGAGATGGCAAAGCAAACAGGCACTTAGACGTCAAGATCGGTAGGACGTGCGTCTGGACAAACCTCGCCTTGGCAAACATCGAGGTGATAAAACGAGAGTGATTGCCAAGGCAGGCGATGCATTTATCAATTACCAGCTGCTAGTGACGAGAGTCCATATTAGGTGAAAACATATCCCAGCACTGTAATTTGCACACACCATGTTATTGGGAAGTATCGAAGATAGTCCGCTGTCCACTACCCACTAGCGATGCCTTTGCACTTGACGAGATTGATGGGACTTTCCGTCGAAGTGCTAAAGAGATCGAAGGATTCTTTATAGATGCCCAGGGAATACGGATCAGATGCAAAAAGCACTACATCATCAGCATAAGCCAGCGTACGGATGTTGATGGAAGCTGCTGGCAAATCATACCCCCGGACATCTGGGTGGCGATTAAGATATTGTAAAAGTGGCTCCAAATAGAATATGTATAACAGGGGAGAGATGGGACACCCCTGCCTGACGCATTTGGGCAGTTCGAAGAAAGGCGAATTGGAACCGTTAATCGCCGCGCATGATGTGGCAGAAGCATACAGTGCTGAGATAATCGTAGCAAATTTCTGAAGATGAAGATGGTGAAACACGTGATTCACCTTGTCGAAGGCCTTTTCCTGGTCAAGACTTACCACGGCAAGAGTCTGACGACTCACTCACGCTTCCTCCATAACACACTTGATGGTAATGAGGTTGTCGGACATCCTGCGAGATGGAATGGAGCAGGATTGTCCCGGATCGAAGAACTCGTTGACGAAGCATTTGAGGCCGTTCTTGGAGCACACCAGTGAAGACCTTATAGTCTGTGTTAAGTAGAGTAATAGGCCTCCACTAGGTGACGAGTTCAGGATCCAGTACCTTGGGGAGCAAGATGATTCTCCCCGCGGTAAAGTCCGACGTAATGGAGGAAGAGTCCTTAAGAACAGAATTGAAAACTTGCACCAGGAAAGGCTCAAGAAGTTTCCAAGTCGCATTATAGAACGAATACGGGATGCCATCTAATCCAGGGCTGGACTGATGACGGCCATCCATCGACAGAAACTTCTTGACTTCATCTTCGGAAAAGGGACAGGTAATTGACAGGTCAGCGTCAGCAGTGAAAGGTCTAAGTGCCTCGATCCATTTCATCATGGCATCGGATGGAAAGACGGGGTGGCCAAAAAATGATGAAAAATGAGAGTGGAAAGCAGACAAGCTGAGAGTTGCGCCAGTGGCCCTGCGGATCATTAGAGCGTTGATCTCGCTCTTCACCTGGCGGATGTCATCAGCATACTCCCCCTTCGGGATGGAACAGCGGAGGAGGCGCAGGATTTCTTGCAGCATGAGGAGATGGCACCGATTGCGTCTAGCGGCGTCACACCCAATCTTGCTGAAAAAACGACGGATCTTAGATTTAAGAGAAAGCCACGAAGCTAGCGACGGAGGCAGGTTGTGAAGATGTCTTTCCACAAACCAAACGAACATTCCCTTGTATTTATCGATGTCAAGCAGAGAAGTTGCAGAGGAGGCTGGGAATTGTTCAGAAACCAATAGTTCGAAGCAGAGCCTGCAGAGGAGGCTGGGAATGGAGGGTTCCAAGACCACTTGATGGCACTGTGGTCAGAAAACGAGCATGGAACCAGGGGCACCAGCAAAAGTGGCGTCTACGAGAAAAAGGTCCAACCTTGAAGACACAGAGAGCCATTGGTTGGAATGGGAAGGAGACTCCCACAGATCGAAAAGTGCATTCCGCTGGCATAACTGGTAGACACACCCAGACGAAAAGATGTTGTTCTCATCCGGGATGGCAATTGAAGTCCCCAGCAACCAACGCAGGCAAGGACGAGCACAGGTAAAAGTCCAGGTCTTCAAAGATTGTCCGTTTCTCTGCTGATAAACACGGGGCATACACATTAAGCAATCGGAATTTGAGACCAGATAGCAGGAGGTCCAAAGAAATTACCCTGCACTTACAGTCAAAGACGCAGTTCGACACCACAATGGAGGGGTTGAAGATGATGGAGGCAACCCCCTGCCCATGTGGCGAAGATGAGTTGATGAAGAACTGCGCAGATGGATATTGACTGCGAAGGCCAGGGAGGTTAGCAAGCTGTTGAGAAGCAGCAAGCTTCACCTCTTGAAGAAGGAGAACATCTGGCCTGTACAGGGCAATGAATGATGACAAAACTGATTGCTTGAAGGACGAACCAAGGGAACGAACGTTTAGGGAAAAGACCTTCACTGCGAATTTAAGCTGACGGGGGCTGACCTGTATCTGAAGGAGACTTGAGCCTCACGGACGAGGGAGGAGGCTCAGATGTCTTCCGTCTAGGGGAACGAGCACGTCCCAAAGAGGAAGAGGGGCTGCGATGATGACGGTCTACGCAGCTGTCTCTTTCAGATGAAGAGGACACATGAATCCCGTCCCTCTTGCTACGATGACGTCGGGCCTTTTTCTTGCGAGGGCTCTTAGGCGTCGCAAGAAGATCCCGCTGAGCAGACGCTGATGGCTTTGAGGTCCCAGCAGAGGAAGAAATTTTACCAGGCGTAGGCGCACAGGCGATTCGGAGAGGCTGCGATGCCGATGAAAGAGCAGGTGGAGGAAGAGCTGGAAACCACGAATGATCAAATACCGACTCGGAGCACAACGAATCGTCTAAGATGACTTCTGCAGAGTGACAGTCCTCCAACATCGGGGAAACATCAGGCGAAGGTCGAGGAAAAGCAACAGTCTCACGAACCACACGAGGCCGAGGAGAGGGAGGTGGCATCTCCCTTCCAGGATTCATAGGAAGAGGTGACGATGGTGGGGCCATCTTCGATTTCCTTGGTGAAGGAGGAGGCGACGATGGTGGGGCTGTCTTAGACATCTGAAGAGGAGAATCTGGGTGCAGGGGGTACGAAATTCTACGCACCACCCCGTAGTCCGATATGTAGTCTCGGAGATACTTTTCAGCCATCAGTGGCGATGCGCCCCGGATAAGAACTGGAACATATCCAGGTTCAGCTAACTCAGATGGACGGTGGTTTGCCCAACCACTATACGGTCTGCAACATTCTGTTGCCTGCAGAGCATCTTCGATTCTGTCGAAGAAAGCCTCTGCAGGACAGAACCAGCAGTGTGACCCGACGGAAGAACCGGAGGTATACCCGTTTTGGCGTATACCTCCTTCATGAACATGCCGACGGCAAAGGGCCCATCGGCAATTAAGTCGACCATGCGTTCCATGGTGACAATAAAGTTTTTAAGGTGAAGGAAAGAAAGACCTCCCCCAGGAGACATCAGGGGGGGGGGGACGCACTATACACTAGTCTCTGTCAGAAGAACTTTGCAATGGTTGCTTCCTGGCAGAGTAGTAGAGTAGGGAAAAAATTTTCCAATGTTGATGAATTTATACTCTTGGAGCAACAGTCTAAATGCACACGACTAGCACGTGATGACAATAGGAAATCACTCCCCAAAGCATGAGTATGTAAATAAGAGAACATCAGAAAATCCAATATCAACAATGGGGCAATCAGCTGTAACATTGTTGAGAAACATTTTAACAGATAAAAAGCTCTCTAAAAAAAAATATTATTAAATATTTCTCAATTTATTTTCTTAAAACAAGAATATTTCTCAAAATAAATAGATAACAAAAAATATAATATCAGACAACTTTAATACAAAGCAAATTTGAAAGGTTGGAATTTATCCTTAACAAACTGCCCGGGAAATGTGATGAAAAAAAAATTATTAGAATTTTTTGAAACATCACAATATCATGTTCTGGCGTGTTGATAAAGTGACATCCGAATCTGCCATGGCCTCCACAAAATCATTTTGTAAAAAATTTAAATAATTTTCACCATTTAATCTCGTTGGGACTTCTTTTGGGCCAATCAGTAAAATTTTATGTAAATACGTTATTTTACATCTGTTTATCTAACATTCCTAATTTCACTATTTTCGACTGCATCAACTTTAAACTCCGTTTTCGCGTAAAAATTCCCTATAGAGTACCAACTTTTTTGTGTTATTTTGAGAGCTAAGGAACCCATGAATTTTTAAAATTATCAGGAAGTTATTCAGTCAGGGTTAAGTAATTTTTTTTTCAAGTTGAAATCAAGTAACAATTTCTCTCAAACAGAAGTTTTAATTTTGTGATCAAAATCTGAGCTAGTAGTAGTTAGAATTTTGGTGTTTAGTGTTGTTACAGACGAACACACATGCTAGCCATAATACTAACAAAGAAAATCTCAAAGAATCACTTCACAGAAAAAGTTATAGCTAAAAACACATGAAAACGCTTAGAATTAATACAGCAAAAGTTCTTAATGAAAATTCGAAAAAAATTTTTTTAAAGGCTCACATTGGATGGACCTCTCCAAGGATGCCACTGCTACTCTAAATAAATTCTTACTCACATAATCTTACTTTAGATGTACACTTGATGTTGTAATTCCCACTCTTCTCTCGATGTCTTGAAGCAAAACTTGGCCATTTGTGTAGTCTAGCGGTCACCGATTCTTCTATTTACTTGCTTACCATTTGCTCAATACAGCACGGAGCTAAAAGAGTGTTTCCTCTGTCGTCTATCCACTCTTTCTCAATAGTCTGCTAACTCTCCATTATCTCTAGTTACTGAACATTTTTAAAGATTTTCAAGAAATTGTTAAGTACTAAGAATTCTCTTTTCTAAGAAAATCCTGAATAACAAGAATTCCATGCATTGAATTCTATATTGCACAAACTTTGCCTTGCATTGTTGGTCATGAGATATTTCTCATTAATATGCCTTGCCATAACCATGAATATCGATTTTTTTTTATCAATAATTATTATTTTTTCGAAATCTGAAGTAGACAGTGACCTTCCTCATGTCAAGTATGCAAAATTTCATCAAGATCGGAATAAAACTGTAGATTTGTATAAGAAACAAACACACCCACAAATAAACCCACAGACATCCTTCTTTATATATATACTAGCAGAGGTACCCGGCGTTGCCCGGAATAATTACACTTACAGGTAAATATAACAATCTCAAAAAATTAAATTATAGCTCCCAATTGTTTAAATAATAACAGAATCAATAACACACAGAGCAAAGGGACTATCCATTCTTCGAAAAATATGAAAAACAGGAATTCTAGGTGATATACTGGGAGTTTATCTAAACTTTCCTTGACTTGCCTCATCACTGCGGAGCATCACCAGAAACTTTAGACTCAAGTTTTTCTTGCCCTTGACGTAGAAGCTCTTATACGCTCTTGCTCTATTCGAAACTTCCATTGTTCAAATGTTTCAAATGCCCGTATAGCTTTTTCTGTTTTAGTTTCTCTGACCAATACTCGTTCTCTCTCTTTCCTTTCCAGGCACATAAATTTTTGCCAGTTGTCAGGACGTTTGATATGGAGCTCAAGGGAGACACGCGTGACTCCTTTGCCTCATCAATAGACGCTGCCTTATTGATGTTTTGTCACTGCATCATCATTTTATGCTCACTAATAATAATTCTTGGAAACTAACGTTCAATCATCGCATTATCAGCAGCTCAGTTTCCAAAATATACACATTCCCACAGAATATAGTCAAAATGTATTTTTATGAAATGTTTTGATCTGATGTTCTACCAAATAAGCTAGGTGATAACCCCAGCGTGGCTCGGACTTTTTTTTGGATCAAATTTTGCAATATCTTAAAAATAACACACATGAAAACGCTTAGAATTAATACAGTAAAAATTCTTAATGAAAATTCGAAAAAAAAATTTTGAAAGGCTCACAATGGATGGACCTCTCCAAGGATCCCACTGCTACTCTAAATAATTTCTTACTCACATAATCTTACTTTAGATGTACAATTGATGTTCTTGTTATTCCCACCCTTCTCTCGATGTCTTGAAGCAATCGAGACCATTGTCCATTTGCTCAATACAGCACGGAGCTAAAGGAGTGCTTCCTCTATGGTCTTTCCACTCTTTCTCAATAGTCTGCTAACTCTCCATTATCTCCAGTTACTGATCATTTTTAAAGATTTTCAAGAAATTATTAAGTAGTAAGAACTCTCTTTTCTAAGAAAGTCCTGAATAACAGGAATTCTATGCATTGTTACACTTGGAAACTTATTTATATTGCACAAACTTTGCCTTGATATATATATATATATATGAGACTAGCAAAGGTACCTGCCATTGCACGGGATAATTACACTTGTAGGTAATCAGAACAATCTCAAAAAATTAAATAAAATTTTGCAATATCTTAAAAATAAACACATGAAAATGCTTAGAATTAATACAGTAAAAATTCTTAATGAAAATTCGAAAAAATAAAATTTTAAAGGCTCACAATGGATGGACCTCTCCAATAATTTCTTACTCATGTAATCTTACATCAGATGTACACTTGATGTTGCAATTTCCACTCTTCTCTCGATGTGTTGAAGCAAAACTTGGCCATTCATCACTTTGTGTAGTCCAGCGGTCGCCGACTCTTCTATTTACTTGCTTCATATAGCACGGGTGCCAAACGAGTGCTTCCTCTGTCATCTTTCCACTCTTTCTCAATAGTCTGCTAAATCTTCATTATCTCCAGTTACTGATCATTTTTATAGATTTTCAAGAAATTGTTAAGTACTTAGAACTCTCTTTTCTAAGAAAAACCTGAATAACAGGAATTCTATGCATTGTTACAAATTGAAACTTAACCATATTGCATCATCATTTAAGGTTCATTGTTATAATTCTTGGAAAGGATTGCTTTATCATTGCATCATCATTTTGTGCTCATTGCTATTGGAGAATTGCGCGTTGATACCATTGTTGATGCGAACACGACGGGCCTATTGTTGCACAAACGTTGCCTTGCATTGTTGGTCACGAGATATTTGTTGCTGGTCCGAGCGTAGTGTGAATTGCGTGTTGACACCATTGTTGATACCTATTGTTGCACAAACTTTGCTTGCAGTGTTGGTCATGAGATATATATTGTTGGTCCATGCAGAGTCTTTGTAAATTCCATAAATATTGGCCTGGTGGGCTTTCACTGAAACAACTTCTGTGAAGTTAAGCAACATCAGGCACGGCTAGTCACTGGATGGGCGACCATCTGTGATTCACGATCTACACCCCCCCCCCCCGGGCTGCTGTGACCATCATACAGCAGTCGTCAATCCAGGTCCATCAGGGACCCAACTCGTCGGCCTCAGGCCATACAGGCCCTGGATGGACGTATTGGATTACCAGTAATAATAAATAAATAA
This sequence comes from Rhysida immarginata, assembly GCA_023313115.1. Classification (NCBI taxonomy): domain Eukaryota; kingdom Metazoa; phylum Arthropoda; class Chilopoda; order Scolopendromorpha; family Scolopendridae; genus Rhysida; species Rhysida immarginata. The sequence goes on from JAHWFO010020901.1 coordinate 1,173,616, forward strand.
ATAAAAAATAAATAAATAAATAAACATTGCCTTGCATTGTTGGTCATGAGATATTTCTCATTAATATGCCTTGCCATAACCATAAATATTGATTTTTTATCGATATTTATTTTTTTTTTCCGAAATCTGAGGTAGACAGTGACCTTCCTCATGCTTTGAAGGTCAAGTATGCAAAATTTCATCAAGATCGGAATAAAACTGTAGAGTTGTATAAAAAACAAACAAACAAACCCACAACAAACCCAAAAACAAACACCCCTCTTAATATATACTAGCAGAGGACCCGGCGTTGCCCGGGATAATTACGCTTGTAGGTAAATACACACACACACACACAAAGAAACACACACATTTTTCCCAATCGTCTGAACGCTTGTTAGGGAGCTGACGGAAGACACGTGTACTTCCTTTGCCTCATCGAGAGAGACTGTCCTATCTATATCGTCTATTATATCCATTTCCTGTTCATTATTAATAATTCTTGGAAACGAATGTTCTGTCATTGCATCATCATTTTATGTTCATTGTTATAATTCTTTGAATAATTTTGTGCTCATTGTTATTGGTGAATTGCGTGTTGACACCATTGTTGGTACCTATGGTTGCACAAACTTTGCTTGCATTGTTGGTCATGAGATATACTGGGTGGGCAAGAAATAATGTGAGGTGTTCAGAGCTCGCTAGCGGGAATTCTATTAGGCCAAATGCAGTACATTTTGGTGTATATACTTAGTGGAACATGCAGTTTTGATTTCTATACAAAAAAAAAATAGTACCAAAAGTCGCCATAGGGGGCGCTTATTTCAAGAAAACAATAAATACCTAATTGTCAAATGAACAAATACCGTACACACCAACTTTAGTAACAACAATAAACAATGTTTTATTTTTAATTACAAATGTGTTTCAATATGACTATGAGTGTGCTGTTCCAATAGCTGCATGCGGTACACGACATTTTCTACGGCAGCTCGCAGCATATCTGCATTAATTAGTCTGATATGTAACGTTATTTGATCCTTTAAGGTTGAGAGGTCAGGAACATGTGCTTGATACACAAGGCTTTTCAAATATCCCCATAACCAAAAATCACAAGGGTTGAGATCAGGCGACCTGGGTGGCCATACCATGGGAAATGCACGACTAATTATTCTGTTGTCTGAAAAACGTTCTCGCAAGATCTGCTGCACCTGACGTCCGATGTGCGGTGGCGCACCATCCTGCATAAAAATGGTAGAATCCAGACAACCCTTTTCCTGCAATCATGGTATCACAAAATTCTCAAGCATATCGGATAACCTGGCAGAATTGACGGAACAAGTCATCGGTCCACGGGGACGGATTTCTTCTAAAAAGTACGGGCCGATGATGAAAGAAGCAGCAAAGCCGCACCATACTGTTAATTTCGGTGAATGCATAGGAGTTGGCAGACACACTTGTGGATTTGATGCAGCCCAAATACGGCAGTTGTGGGTATTGATATCACCATTCAAATAAAATTGTGCCTCATCACTCCATAAAATTTGCCATGGCCATGCATCATCCACTTCCATACGTGCTAAAAATCTCAACGAAAAGTCAGTTCGGGTACATTCATCTCCAGGAAGCAATTGTTGAGTAAGAGTCATCGTCAGGCCATTCGTTCGTGAATGATGGGAAATCCTCAGCCTTGCCTTTTATTGTCATGATTGCTCAACACGGAACGCGCTTATGCAAATGTATTCATTGTTTTCTTGAAATAAGCGCCCCCTATGGCGACTTTTGGTACTTTTTTTTGCAGAAATCGAAACTGCATGTTCCACTAAGTATATACACCAAAATGTACTGCATTTGTCCTAATAGAATTCCCGCTAGTGAGCTCTGAACACCTCACGTTATTTCTTGCCCACCCGGTATATTGTTGGTCCGTGCAGTGTTTGTGAATTGCGTGTTGATACCAATGTTGTTCCTTATTGTTGCAAAAACTTTGTCTTGCATTGTTGGTCATGAGATATTTCTCATTAATATGCCTTGCCATAACCATGAATATCGATTTTTTTATCGATATTTATTATTTTTCCGAAATCTGAGGTAGACAGTGACCTTCCTCATGCTTTGAAGGTCATGTATGCGAAATTTTATGAAGATCGGAATAAAACTGTAGAATTGTATAAAAACAAACAAACAAACATCCTTCTTTATATATATAGAAGAAGATAGATAGAAGATATATATTGGTCATGAGATATATATTGTTGATCCTTGCATAGTGTTGGTGCATTGCGTGTTGACCCGATTGTTGATACCTAATGTTGCACAAACTTTTCCTTTGCATTGTTGGTCATGAGTTATATATTGGTCCGTGCAGAGTGTTTGTGAATTGCGTGTTGATACCATTGTTGATAAGTATTGTTGCAAAAACTTTGTCTTGCATTGTTGGTTATGAGATATTTCTCATTAACATGCCCTGCCATAACCATGAATATCGATTTTTTATCAATAATTATTATTTTTCGAAATCTGAGGTAGACAGTGACCTTCCTCATGCTTTGAAAGGGTGACCTGGGGGTGAAGGGGTAAATTTTGAAAATTTTAATTTTGTAGGGGTAGGGGTTACACCCCATGTGTTATTTAGAAAGTTGTTGAGCATCATGTAAAATGTGGGTTTAGCAAAAAACCCAGTGAAAAAATCTCATCCCCTGACCTTATCGAGTGGGTAAAGTGAAAGGTATGGCTAGCTAATGTAGACAAAAACAGAAAAATTCATTAGAAACTTATTTGAACTTTATTACTTACTAGCAGAGGACCCGGCTTGCCTGGGATAATTACACTTGTAGGTAAACAGAACAACCTCAAAAAGCTAAATTAAACCTCTAACATGGTTATATAATCACTCAATCACTACAATATAGAGCCTAGGGACTACCCATTCTAGGAAAAATTCGAAAGACAGGAATTTATCTCTTCACTGAAAAAATGCGTTCTAGGTGATATACTGGGGCTTGATTTACCAAAAAAAAATTTTTTAAAGGCTCACAATGGATGGACCTCTCCAAGGATCCCTTCTAGTCTAAATAACTTTTTACTGACGTAATCTTACTTTAGATGTACACTTGATGTTGTTGCAATTTCCTTTCTTCTTTCGACGTCTTGAAGCAAAAATTGGCCATTCATCACTTTGTATAGTCTAGCGGTGATTCTTCTATTTACTTTCTTACCATTTGCTCAATACAGCACTGAGCTAGAGGAGTGCTTCCTCTATCGTCTTTCACTCTTTCTCAATAGTCTGCTAACTCATTATCTCCAGTTACTGATCATTTTTAAAGATTTTCAAGAAATTGTTAAGTACTAAGAATTCTCTTTTCTAGGAAAAGTCTGAATAACAGGAATTGAACAAACTTTGCCTTGCATTGTTGGTCATGAGACATATATTGTTGATCCTTGCATAGTGTTGGTGCATTGCGTGTTGACACCATTGTTGATACCTATTGTTGCACAAACTTTTATTTGCATTGTTGGTCATGAGATATATATTGTTGGTCCGTGCAGAGTGTTTGTGAATTGCGTGTTGATACCATTGTTGATACTTAATGTTGCAAAAACTTTGTCTTGCATTGTTGGTCATGAGATATTTCTCATTAATATGCCCTGCCATAACCATGAATATCGATTTTTTATCAATAATTATTATTTTTCCGAAATCTGAGGTAGACAGTGACCTTCCTCATGCTTTGAAGGTCACGTATGCAAAATTTTATCAAGATCGGAATAAAACTGTAGATTTGTATAAAAAACATACAGACAGGGTTATGCATTTTTATGAAAATGTTGCTCAAAAAGAAAAGAAGGTAACTGTTAAACATTTTATGTAAGAGGGCAGATCAAAACGAACAATTTACAATATTCTACAGAGGTATGAAGATTCAGGGAATGTAATATTTAAATTGCTTCCTGGTTGTCCTGCGTTCCAAGCAATGCCGAACAATTTGAAGAAGATGGAAAAATTTTCTAGTGGTTCTGATGCATCTGTCCGTGTTGAATTAAAATAAATGAACTTGGGATAAAACAATTTGCTCCTAAATACATAAATGAGCAAAATGCTCCTAATTTGCTCCTAAATGCTTCCGTATTTAAAACAATTTGCTCCTAAATACATAAATGGCCAAGAAAAGCGGGCAAAAACTGGCTGTAGGAAAATCTATAAAAAAGCCTTAAAGAAAATTAATATGATTGATGATGAAACATGTACCTCAGGACCCGGCCGATGTTCCAGGATCGAAATTTTATCATGCCAGAAATTGTCGTGAGACTGAATACAATCATAAAGTCAAGCCTAAATCAAAATTTACCAGACAGTTTATGATTTGGCAGGCCATTGATCAATCCGGGAATGTTTCGCAACCCTATATTTCAACAGGGACAATTAATGCACAAGTGTGTCTGAAAGAATGCGTGAAAAAGCGTCTGACCCCCTTCATCAACAAGCATCATGATATGAAAGATATTATATTCTGGCCTGATATGACAACACAACATTGTGCCAATTTTGTTGCATCGTATCTGGAGGAGCAAAATGTTGATTTCGTTAGAAAAAAAGACAATGCCCCCAATGTCCCTCAGACCAGAGGAATTGAGAGATTTTGGGCCTTATGCAAAAGGGGATACGGCAACCGAAAAGTTGCACCTAAAACAATCAAAGGAGAATGGGCAGTCAAAAAATGGTCTAAGGCTCAACGTGCAGAAGTCGTTCGTTGTCTCCTTTAACAGAAAGTGGCTCTCTTCATTTTTAAGTATGGTACGGAAGATGGCTTCCTGACTAGAAAGTCAGAGATCAAGGATTTGGGAGCATATTTCACTGACAACTGTTAGCAGAATATGGGGTGAAATAAGTAAGAAAGTAACCAAAGAGTCCGGAAGAATGTCAGAGCAATCGGGTACAAAGGCATTCAGAAAGCTGGACTGCTGTGAATGTTATCAATTATTAATGTTTCTAATGATATTTAAAAACTAAAGTTTGATATAATTTCGTTTACAGTATTAAACAAAAATTTTAAATGTGTGCCTCTACTTATGGGACATACATTATTAGTTTACCCTGTCATCATCATGAATATCGATTTATTATCGATACTTATTATTTTTTGAAATCTGCTGTAGGCAGTGACCTTCCTCTTGCTTTGAAGATGAAGTGCAAAATTTCATCAAAATCGGAATAAAACTGTAGATTTGTATAAGAAAAAAATAACTCACAAACCCACAAACTTACTTTCTTCTTTATATAGGGTGTCCAAAAAATCTGGTAACATTGCAAATATCTCAAAGCTGCCAGGTAGGCGAGATCTGATGAGTGTGATTTATAAATAATAGGTGGGTGGGGAAGTTCATTGCCACACTCAAATTTTACTTTGACCCCCAAATTTAATGTCATCCATTTGCTAACTCATTTAAAGATAGAGAAAAATTTCCGATTGCTACCGTGTAGAGCAACACTACATTAATCTAAAAACAATTTTTAATCATACCCTTCCCCTTGAAAGATTTTGAGAAAATGGGTGAGAGTCACTCAAGGTCAGATTGGGCTGGCCAGGTTGGCTGAGGTGTGCTTCACTGCAATTAAGCTAGGGCAAACGCAAAAAAAAAAAATCAATTAAACAAACAACAAGTCAGGCAACCGAAATGCCCAGGACCGATAGGATTTTAAAAAAATCGAGAAAGAAAAGGAAAGCATTTGATTTCTAAAGAAGTCTTTCATTGTTATGAATTAGATGAGGTTGCTAAGGTAGCCTCTGGTTGCAAAGCAAGGCGCACTTCTAAGGGAAACGTATAGTTCAGACTGAATAAAAATATCTGAAAAGTTAAATGGAGAAAGTAGTATTTCTCTATAGATTAGAGCATATACGAATCTTTTAATTTGTTAGCATTCTTATTTAATAATATTTCTTCAAAAACTATTGCCAACGCTTTTCTGCGTAAGCATGTATCATTGTTAAAATTTGCCTAACACAAACGAATATTGATAATATAAGGCGTAAGTAGTTACATGCCATATCTTAGCAGTGAAAGCTTCCAATAGTTTCATAATGGTATCATTAAAACACGAATCATGGAATCAATTTCAATTATCATTAATTTTACGTTATATTCATTCATGACACATCATTCCAAGTC
>JAHWFO010020901.1:1179772-1192469 GCA_023313115.1 Rhysida immarginata
TCGTTTGATATATTACATGCCATATTTTAGCATTGAAAGTTCCAATGAACCATAATGGGTCGACAGAAAGCAGGTGCCTTTGAACCAATTTCGACTATCAATAATTTTACGTTATATTCAGTCATGGCACATCATTCCAAGTCGTTTGATATATTACATGCAATATTTTAGCATTGAAAGTTCCAATGAACCATAATGGATCCACGAGAAGCAGGTACCTTTGAACGGATTTCGACTATTAATAATTTTACGTTATATTCATTCATGGCACATCATTCCAAGTCGTTTTATATATTGCATGCCATATTTTAGCACTGAAAGTTCCAATGAACCATAATGGATCCATGAAAAGCAGGTGCCTTTGAACCAATATCAACTATAAAGAATTTAACGTTATAATCATTCATGGCACATCATTTCAAGTCGTTTGATACATTACATGCCAAATCTGAGCTTTGAAAGTTTTTCCTGAACCATACTGGTTCCATGAAACCACATACCATTGAACCTATGTCGACTATCAGTAATTTTACGTTAATATTCAATTATGACATGTTATTTCAAGCTGTTTGATATAATACATGCCATATCTTAGCGTTGAAAGTTTCCAGTTGACCATAATTGTACCACTAAACCACATACCCTTGAACCAGTTCTGACATATTGACCATCAAGGAAGACGATCACGTGTCTTCACTTAATTCACAAGCCTTTTCTCTGCTTTAGCTATAGAATCTTAAAGGAAGAACAGCATTTAGCAATGCACAGGCCATTTATACATGGAATTGTAGTGAAAAACGTGTTCCCTTCGGAGACAAATGAAAGTAAGAGACTGACAGTGCCCTATTCATTTCGCTGAGCGCTACTGGTGCCACCGGAAGTGCAGCAGTCGCCCTGTTGTGAATGGCAAAAACCTAAGGCGGCCTATGTTCTCAATGTAATTTCAGCTGTTTTTGTAGATGATTTCAGGAGGTATTAGTAAGCATAACCTGTTTACTGATTTTTTTAAATAAACTTTATTGCATTAACTAACGATAACGTATACTCTTTTAATGACTTTCAGTAGCTGATTCAATGCCTTACGAATTTTTAAAAGAGCACGTACAACTCGCAACTCCTGTCGTTATATTGGAGGCTTAGCCACAGACAAGTGAAAGCATAGATGAAGAAAAATGAAGAAGCAAAGTTATTTCTTCATCCATGGTGAAAGTAAATGAAACTAGAGGAAGGATGAATTTATTTTTTCAGTCTTAACTGATTTTTATTATTAAAAAAGTTGATTATTGTAACTTAATCAATTTTTAATACCTAGCAAAGAATTTCATTTGTATTGCTAAATAAAAAGTAAATTTGAAGCCTCTTCATATAGCATTACCAGTGGAGTTTCGAAAATAGCTTCAGTTACACAAAAATTTAAATTCATTTATTCTTTATTGATTTTTAAATATAATAACTCGTGAAAAGACACTGTGTATCTTTTCTCCACTTATTTTTTCTGTCAGCCGCTTGGTTTCTTGGTGATATCGAATATTACAGTATGTGATAACATTAAGTCTAATAAGTCGAAGCACATGATCGTCAGGACTCATTTCATATGAATGGTGAGTTAAATTAGTGAAAATATTAATTTTGTTTTCGATTATAAAATGTAATGTTTTTTTAGAATTTTGATAGGCGTATTCAAATAAACTCCTAATGATTTTTTCTGAAATTTTGCACAGGCTTACTACATCTTTCGATGGTGTGATAAGGCCTCTTTATTTTTTTTCACAATGAAATTAAGGTTGTGGCAGCTCTTATATTGCTCTTTCAACGCTTCTTTACATTGAATGCAGATTATAGATTTAATTAGAGACCTAGAAACAAATCCTGCAATATATTCTACAACCGAATCATAATATTTTGACAAGATTTTAATATCAGGGATTGGATAATAGTGAGACGCATCATCTTATATTCATCAGAGTTATACATGAATTAATGTTTTGTGCCCTGCACTCAATTTTATCCTGGTAAATTTAATGCCAATCAATTTGTCATCCTTTGGAAATCTACAATGCAAATGTTTCACTTTCTAATTTTTCGTTTAGCTAGGAGAATTTTCCTAGTTAATTGTTTAATATAATCTCTTCCTCCTTTTCCATTTAAACTATTTTTTTAATTAATGTTTAAGAATAACTTTATTTATCACAAAATAACTTTTTATCGGATGGGCCGATTTGGATAATTATTTTTTGTTTAATAGAGCAAGTTTTTCTGGTAGTCCCATAATAAATTCATCCAGATATCTTAGGTAGATATTATAAAAAATAATTGTTTGCGATTGATTCACATGCATTGCCTCCAGCGATCAGCGTTTCTTGCCAATCCCATAATGGCGGCGCGAAGGCACCACTAGAGGGGAGGTCACTGCCAGTCTCTTTCTTCATTTGTCTCTGGTTCCCTTATATTATTTTTGTCGTTTTGAACCGGAAGTAGTTCACCGATTTTTTACACCAACGAACTCAGTCTTCCGATTTCCCTAAGTTGTCGAATGGCGAAAACGGAAGTCGAAAATTCGGAAGCGTTCGAAAGCTAGAGCACCAACAGCCAGACGGACGGACAGACAGACGAACGCACATTGTGAAAACATAAATACCTATCGGTCCTAACAAGGTAAATTGTACAGTACTGTAAAACATGTAAAATAAACCATTAAGGAATGATATAACCAAGTACCGAAAGCTTAAACTAAACCATTCGCGAAACCATATTTTAAACTGCCCTATGTTAATATTGTAAGTTTCTAATGGACCATAATAATCCATTAAACCACTTTGAACCAATTTGAATTATCATTAATTTTACCTTATATTCATTTATGACACATCATTCCAAGTTGTTTGATATATTACATGCCATATTTTAGCATTAAAAGTTCCAATGAACCATAATGATTCTAGTAAACGAGGTTCCTTGGAACCAATTACGACTATCATTAATTTTAGGTTATCTTCATTCATGACACATTATCCCAATTTGTTTGATTTATTACATGCCATATCTTATCATTGACAATTTTTGAGGGTGTCATAAAGGTGCTTTTAGAGCAAGTGTCATTGTTTCGATTTCAACCATTTTCAAAATGGTTCATTCCCGGAACCATATTTATTAATTGGCGAAAATAGTAATTTATATCTGCTTCTATCTCGTCATTACGATTTGTTTGTTATATTACTTAATACATCTCTTCATTGAAAATTTCTTGGTGAGGTCGTGAAGGTACCATTTGTGCACGTGCTATTGAACGGATTTATATATTATTTGTGATTGGTTCGTGCCATGTACCATAATCATCGACTGACGACATTAGTAATGAGTAACTGCTTCTATCTCGTCATTACGATTTGTTTGATATATTACTTAATATGTCTTCCCTATTGAAAACTGCTTGGCGGGAAAATTGAGGTACCATTTGTGCACGTGCCAATGAACCGATTTAGATAATATTTGTGATTGATTCGTGCCATGAACCATATTCATCGACTGACGAAAACAGAATTTGAAAATCTTTCATAGCCTCGGAGGAATTAGAGTTACAGACAGAGAGACGGACAGACAGACACGTTTCCCCGCACTGATAGCATAAAGCACCTTTCGGTACTTAATAACTGGAAAAGTCAATTCGAAATCGATTATCGGTTAGTCATTTTTCTGAAATTTCTTTCTTTAACAATAATGGCTTCTCAGATTTAATTAATCTTTTCTTCCAGAGACAGGAAAGGGTTTGTGGATTCGGTTATTTGGTCTATAAGGGCGAAAAGTTGCTCTTTCAAGAACTATTGAGAGATCGGACCGGACAAATCGGTCACAGGGACATTCGCAGGTCGTCTTTCAACAAACAAGACAGACGCACGATTTTGGTTCAAAGCGAGGGGTCTGACATTCAATAAAAGTATCCTACGAGATTCACAGATTCACTATGGGATTCACAGATTCGTGTAAGATTTACTTAAGATTCAACGATTTATCAGAGATTCATAGCTAAATGTAGGAACTTTTTTCTTGTCATCGTTTTTTACGAGAACCTAGGGCGAGATATCGGTTTCTGAAGTTAGATTCAGGATTCAAAAACATGGATTTAGAACAGATTCGCGGAGATTCATTTTACCTTTGTCAAAGATTCAGGGTATTGTCAGACCCTCGGTTCAAAGATTCATTCAACTTGACTGATTTACATTATCTCACAATGAAATCGACTCCATAGAGATAGATATATACCAGAGGTGGAAACTCAATGCTAAATCAAGGGACTTGGGATCAAGTGCTCGCCAGGGCGGCGCTTCAATTCCCTCGAAGTAGAGTGGTTATAAAGGCACTCTACTCGAAGAATATGCAGACGACGTTGTTGCTTAATACGGCATTTCCAACGTTCAGTGTCCTTAAACAGAGCGCGCGCTTCATATTAAATTTTAATTTTCACGCTATTCTTCTTTTACTCTTTCAATAATAATAATAATAATAATAATAATAATAATAATAATAATAATAATGATAATAAATTTTAAAATGAAAAAAAATTATGCCCTGCTACACCTTTGTCTTTTTTAATTTTATGAATCCTTATTTTTTTATTTCACTTTTTAAACCAAAAAAGGAATACTCTTTTTTAAAGTAAAAACAAGAATGGATGAAGGGGGGTAAAAATATAAAAAAGTTTTTTTTTAAATATTTTATTTTATTTTTAGTTATTTTAGGAGGACAAACGAGTAATTAGTCAAAATAGTAAATTAACTGTTGTAGATTATATTATAAAAACAAATTAATTGTTTCAAATTTTTGAAATTTGAAATTTTTCATCCAATAAACAAAGGGCCTAGATATGGATACAAAAAAATTTCACTTTTGTGAATTCATAATTTCTTTTATTAAGATAATTTCAAAACTCTTTTGGCATACTTTAATTTTTTGTTTGCATATTGTTTGGTTAACGTTTTTAAATACTGTTCTAATCTCATTTTTACATTTTTAATTATCATATTTGCAAATACAATTCAGCATGAAAATGAGAACAATATAGTTATTACCAAGAAATAATTGGATGGATTTCTTGCAAAAGTTTTTCTGCCTTCAACTGTCAACCGAGAAGTAAAACACCCTTTAAATCATATGATTTATGGGGTTGTTTTAATAGTCAAAGTGTTGATGAAATGATTTTTTTTTTGTGAGCGGCCGGTTCCATACAGAAGTTTTGTACAGAAATGATGGAATTCTTTGTCACTCCATTATTGAGAAGATCTGTTCATCTGAAGATGTTATTTTCAAACAGGATAAAGTACCAGCTTATACGTCCAAAAAAATCGGAAAAGAGAAATAATTGTCCTGAAATGGCCAAGAAATTTGCCTGCCATGAATGTAATCGAAAATCTTTGGGCAATCATGATAAATAGAATACAGAAACCGTTGACAAAGAACAAAAAAAGATCTCACTGAATGCATCCAAAGTATTAGACATATATTACACAGAAACTTTTCCCTGACCTTACCAATATCATCACCCAAAAGAATTGGGACTGTTGTTACGGCAAAAGATGATTCTACAATATGGTAAAATCAATTATGCATATAAAAAAAAGATAAGATATGTCCGATTTACCAATGCGTGAAATTAGTTTTATTTGCGCTGACGCATTTTGTAACAACAATATCTTCAAAGCAGTGATTAAATTTAATTATTATTTTACTGATTTTTTTATTAACTTGTGCATATAATTATTTCACGGGTGAAGCCCCATTTGGTCGCCTCCCATTTGGACGCCATTTCAGCACCATTTGGTCGCCTCCCATTTGGACGTTTGACCTGACCCATTTGATCGCCTCCCATTTCGTCGCTTGCATCCTCTAAGACTTTCTATTAACTAACTGTATTTAAACAAAAACTAATAAAGCCAAAAATTATTAATTAATAATATTTAAAATAAAAATCATATAATATCAAAATATCATATTTATTCCTCATTTTCATTGAGAATAAATATGGTATTTTTAATATAAAAAATTCAAAAAGAATTCAGTGTGGTTAATTTAATTTAAGAAGTAAATTAAAACCATTTCCAAGTTCTAGATTTGAAATAATTGGCTGAATTTTTTATTGACCATAATACCTTTGGTTCATTTTCACTTTTCAACATTCTAGACAAGCATACAGGCCGGTAAGACGTTTTTTTCTCCTACACTGGAGAAATTGTTGGTTTTACAATCGATGCCTTTGAATGTCTTGCATAAATTTTGTTAAACCCAACTTTTACATTTGTCAAATTATCAGTAATAAAATGTCTGTTGTAGTCTAAGCTTTATCTATGTGATTTTATGCTATTTTATTGAGATAAAAAAATTAAAAGAACCATCGATGGTTTCCTGTACCCATCGATTGTGTTTCGATGATGGTTCATACCATCGATGGTGCCACCGATGGTGGTTTTTAAACCATCGCACACCTCTATTAATAAGGCATCAACATGTAATAAGTAACACATGCAGAAAAATACATTTTATTACCGTGGCTCATCAAGGCCCTATGGGCTGAATAAAGAACAGGCGATCAAATGGGAGGCGTCCAAATGGGAGGCGACCAAATGGGGCTTAACCATTTCACCTTATTTATTTATTTAGCCAAATTTATTTAATTAATTAATTATTAACTTTATTTTATTTTGTTTTATTTATTGTACATGTTTATCATTTAATTAATCTATTCTTATTATATTTTAATTAAATTTTAGCTATTTTTTATTTATTTAATTTATTTTCATCAAATTCCATCATAAATGTTTTATTTTATTTACTCATTTATATTTATAACTTTGTCATTAAAACGCCAAAATGCAGAAAACATTAGTAAGCAGTCTTTATAGCGCCGCCATCTTAGTTTGACAAAAAAAGCTCTGAGTTTCACCCCCCTGATCGAGTCCAAACTTAATCGGGAAATAGTGCGAAGGGGATTCGCGAAAAACAGCGATTGGCGTGTACTGTAGTGGCGTTTAATGAAATTACTCTATCAGGGTATCAGTAGGAAAGAACGTTAGTGGAAAGCGAAGCTCTAACTGTTCCAATGCTAAATTTTTGATGCCAAAATAGCGCCAGCAGTCTGTAGCGGATGAGGCGAAATGGGTACCCGCTTTCGCTATTGTACAAGTGCGACAACCCAAGGTAAGTGGAGTATAAGGTATGCTCGATCGCGATTTCTATTGTGATTGGCTAAGCTCCGTGACGTCAGCCAGAGCCCGAATACGACTCTTGTTTTGCTTGAAAGTATGGAAAAGCAGCGCAAATTTCCGTTTCGAGACCTTTCACGAGCATTCGCTTATGTTTCCAAGATTGATTCATTTCATAATCAGTTCAGGCATAGTTCAAGTAACGGAAATGATTTACATTACACGTGGAGCTGATTGTACTATCTTGTAGCTTTTTTGTCTTTTTTATATTACTTCTTTTGAAGGTCTACATTTGTAGCATGGTACTTCTTATTCTGGGTAAGCAAATTTAACTGCAAGAAGACTAGATAGTGTTCCAAAAAAAATATTACTGTCGAAATTGCTGGTTCTTTTAAGAAAGTACTATTCACCGGGAGATTTTTACGATCTGCCAGGTGACCGGGTGAAATTGTCAAAATCCGGGTGAGTTGGCAGGTCTGCTACATACAGAAACGAAGTACACATGCAAACGAAGGAAATATCATAGCGCCATCTCTTGGCAATAAGCGATGACAATGAAGCACTTCTCCAACACAATAAATAACGACAGCATTGATAATGATAATAAGGAAAATATGCAGAATATGGAGGAAATAAAAGAAGTATTACTGTAAATTGCGTTTTAACATAACCTCCTGTATGTGGAGAAATTGTTTTTTCCGTGAAATTGAAAGGATTGTCGATCTATTTCAGTGACGCATTATTAAAAATCGTCTGCAAAGTTTGATCTGATTTTTTTATTTTAAAGCATGTGCGCTTACGGAGGAATAAAAAAATACATTTTTCGGGCTCTGGCTGACGTCATCGATGCTCCGCCATCTGGTGAGCACCGGGAGAAACGGCCCGATCGAGCATACCTTATACCAGGGAGTAAAGAATAGAGTAAGGAATACACTATTCTTTACTCCCTGCTTATACCACAGAATAAGGAATACACAGAAGCGACAATCTGTGACATCCTATGGGGAAAAATGGAAAGCGGTCACGTGATCGCGATCGACCTGCTTGCAGCGGTTGCCATGGGCACACTGTACACGCAAGCATTGAAATGAGTAGCAGGTAATATTCGTCTTCGCATTTTTTGGAGAATATGTGAATATTTACGATAAAAGAGACTGAATACAGGTAGGTAGTTATTCACAAAATGTTTATAATGTTGATGTAGGTGAATAATATTATTTAAAAATAGATAAAATTTATTTAAAATCATTTTCATTGATTGCAGAAAAGAGTTCACTACAGAAGAAGCAGACTACAGATTGGAAAATATTCATAAATATGCTTATATTGTTAATGTAAAAACGAATAATATTGTTTAAAATTGGATAACATTATTTAAAGGTATTGTCATTTGAATTGCTTGGAGAAACTTGAAATATCATATAAAAATAGATTAAAATTATTTAAAGGTTTCATCATTTAAAGTGCTTGCAGAGAAGCAATTTACCATAAAAAAAAGTTCAGTATAAATATGAAAAAAATTAACAACACATGTTTATATTGTTAATTGGGTGGATTTGAACTACTGGTGATAAATTCAGGATATATAAATTAAAATTAGCTTTTAATAGAGTAATAAGAACATTGTTTCGACTCTCCAAATTTGATTCTATAACGGCATGTTGTAAACAGCATAGATTGTTGTCCTTTGATCAATTTGTAAAATACAGGGTGTTTCAGAAAGGACTCCCCAACTTTGAAATGACATAACTGTATAACAGTGAGAGACAGAAAGGTGAAACAAGTGGTACGCTGGACAGACAGGTATGGAATTTCTGATACACGGGTTTGCAAAAATAGTTCCAATATTGACTAATAGATGGCGCTACAAGCAGATGAAGCTTGAAATAGTACTCAGAAGTACAGAAAGTTCATTCGTCAGTCTTGTTCAGTGCTGACACGTGTAAGGAAGTTGTATCGAATTAGTTATTGTAGGAAATTGAAGAAAATCATGCCTTATTCATTGGAGCAACGTGTTTTTATTGTTCTCGAATACCACCGATTAGATCGAAGTCCGATAATGACAAGGCGAAGCTTTCAACAGAAATTTAAAGTTAAAAAAGGTCCATATCGAAACCATTGTAATGTGATTGAACATCTTTTCATGTAGCACACTTTCATACACTATTTAAAGGACACTGTTTTGTGACTACAACGCCCTCTAATGTCCAATATTGGAACTATTTTTGCAAACCGGTGTATCAGAAATTCCATACCTGTCTGTCCAACATACCACTTGTTTCACCTTTCTGTCTCTCACTGTTATAAAGTTATGTCATTTCAAAGTTGGGGAGTCCTTTCTGAAACACCCTGTATGTGCGGATTGTAAGAATTGGTAAACTAATTAGGAAGAGAAGTACTGATGATTGTCTATGTATGAATTGGTTTAGGGATAGTATATCTCAATGAGAAGGAGTGTAAGGGGTAGGTTTATTTGCCCAAAAAATGTTGTTAGGCGAGGTAATTTTATTTTTAGTGCCTTACAAGAGTGGAATTTATTGCCGGATAACTTAAGAATATTATGTATTGATTGTAATGACATAAGATGTGTTAATTAGTGTAATCATTTTAATATTGGTATAAGAGAATATGTTTTAAATAGTAGTTTTGTTTATTCCTTTGTACGTACCACTGAGTGGTGAATAAAGAATAATAATAATAATAATAATAATAATAATAATAATAATAATAATAATAATAATGTAAAATTGGATACAGTAATATCATTTAAAAATGGATTAAAATTATTTAAAGGTTTCATCATTTAAAGTGTAACTAGGCAAATAGCTTATTGTGCGACCCCATGGCAAAAAAATGGTAGCCAACATTTTGAAAACATAATTAATTAACTTTTATGGTAATCAAAGTAACTTTTATAATGCAATCTAACCAATAAAAATAATCATAACTGATTTTTGTTGTTTCCTCTTTTCCTGAAAACAAGTGAAAACATGCAATGGTATAACTTAATTTAACTTAGTAGAACTTAAAAAGTGAAAGAGACAGAGATTTCATGTTTTTTCCAATGAGAGCTGTAATATTACAATTTTGTATGAGTTTTAAAAAAGATACCTTAATTGGTGTTTGTTTTTGGTTTTTTAAGATATCGACGTAAATGTGAAAAAGGTTGTTTTTTTATTCAATTTCTTTCATGTAAAGGGGTGCAGTATTTTTTTATTTTATTTGCATTAATTTGAAATTAATATTAACCCTGACAGTAGATTCCAAAGGCATCTTAACAAAAATAGAAATATGACTCTACGATTGATAGCTTAAGAACCGCAGTGAAATTTAAAAAGGACGAGCAAATTTTCAAGAAAAAAAATCGGACTCCTATTAAAACTAGTCAAGACAGTTTACACTCTATGCACTAGCGTTTTCTCTCAATAAAATAATGTCCTTTATCTGTCTCTTTAAACTCTACACATTTTTTTTGGACATATAATACCCATTATCCAAATTATTTCACATTAGCTAGTAGATTGTAATTTTCTGTATTTTAAAATAATAGTAATTTTAAATACTTTAAATTGTAATCGATGTGTTTTATGAATATAAATTTTTTTTACTATTTAATATATATTAATACAGAATGCTTTATTAAACATCAAAATACACGCGAGAGGCAATGTTAACAATGTTGCCATGGGCGCCGCTGCATGTGCTACAATCGACGACGTCAAAAGCATGAGTCATCCACTTTCCACTCCGTTAACATTGGATGTCGTTTCTGTGTATTCCTTATTCTGTGCTTATACTCTACTTACCTTGGCGATGAGCATTAAAGAGTTCTGTTCTGTTCAACCCCCTATTGAGATCTTATTCCCATTTTACAGTACTTCTTTTAATGCTTCCGATAATTTAGTTAATATTGATACTGTTCGAATGCACAGTTTTCTGTGAGGATGTGAAAATTCTTGCCGAACTTCTACCTTTGATTCCCTGAAGGCGTGAAGTCCGATACATGACAGAAACTGACTTTGAGATTTGCGCTTTGCATTCATAACGTATTTCGTATATTTAATGCAATTACAAAGACATCTAATTGAATTTAATAACTTATTATAAAATTTGAATCAATTAAAATTATGAAAAATTATATTTTTAAGAATAGAGATTTAATTAAATTATATTTTTGTTTCAAATAAGTATAAAATAATCGTGTGTTTAATATTGGATAAAATATATACATTTTTGATAAAAATGATTTGAAAATTTTTCAGTATACATGTGTATTTAAAATTGTTGTGATAAGCATAAATTCTGTTATTAGATTCAAACTTAAGCAATCAACAGCTATAAATATTCTATTGTTGTAATCTCCTAAATCGTTTCATTGTTATGTTGCCATAGTTACTCAGTTCTAAAATAAAAATTATGGAAATAAGACACGAAGCAGTATTCCTTGTCTTTTATTAACACTTACAACAGGTAATGGGCCCAGGATGGTTCCAAAATAAGAGAACCACGCTTCCACCACGCATAAGAACACTATGTTGCAGTTCCAGAGTGAAATTCGACTTTAAAAGGTAAACAATTCCTTATTAAGTGCTCATCGCTGAAAAAAAAAATATACTCCGAACCAATCTTAAGATGGCAACGTCAGGCCTATACCAGATAGAGAAGTTGACAAGACACAACTATGAGACCTGGAAACTCCAGATGAAAATGGTTTTAATTCACTCCGGACTATGGGATTATAACAACGGTACTCTTAAGAAAACCTGATGATCCATCGAAGCAGGCTGAATGGGAAACTAATGACCAGAAAGCGTTGGCATCCATAATTTTAAGCATGAAGCCTTCTGAATCCCTTCATGTGAAAACTTGTGCCACATCCAAAGACGTTTGGGACAAACTAAAAGAAATCTACCAATTAAGTGCACCGACAAGGAAGGTAACACTAATGAAAAGATTACTCAAGCTCAAGATGAAACCAGAACAGAACGCCCAAGATCACTTGGCGGCATTCATCGAACTGGCAGATCAACTTGCTGAGGTGAGTGTAACCATTGCAAAAGAGCTACTAATGATACTGATGCTATGCAGTCTGTCAGAAGCGTTTGAAAACTTCATCATAGCAATAGAAACCAGAGATGAACTACCCGACATCGACTCGCTGAAGGCAAAAATTCTAGAAGAAGAGTTGCGTAGAAATGAGACACAGACGTCCGATCAGACTGCACTCGTGACACAGAAACAAAGTGGACCTAAAAGCAACCAAATGCAAGTAAGAAAGCAAACTTACTCACCAATTAAATGGTTCTACTGTAAAAAGAAAGGTCACAAGATGTCAGAATGCAGAAAAAGAAAAGCTAGCGAGGAACAAAAAGGTTCTGTTCGTCACATTCACTTCGTTACTTCACGTATTCGGTCAACTACAAAAAGGTTTATGAATTATTAAAATGTAGCCGTGAAACTCGTAGTCCCTTGTTCGAATCCAGGTCGCGGAATTTTTCCTTTTT
>JAHWFO010020902.1:0-18612 GCA_023313115.1 Rhysida immarginata
TTTAAAATTTGATGTAGAGTTCTCACACTGTAAGGTGAAATGGAAGAGTTCACTTTATTGCGGTCAATACGTAGGGATAGGTAGGGAAAATTTTTAAAAAATGCTTTAATTTTCTTAAATCTTGGCACTTCAACAATAGGCTGCAATGAATGGTTGCGAGCAGGCTTGAGTGAAAAAAGCAACTCACAGATCGCGCATGAGGGTATAAAGTATACTATCTCTATGACGTCCCTACTTGTTGAGCGCGATAAAGTGAACTCTTCCATTTCACCTTCCAGTGTGAGAACTCTACATAAAGTCTTCATTGCACAGGGAAAAAATTCTTAATATTAACAGTAGATCTGTATATGTAAAATGTATCCACTGTGAAGATGGCTAATTTGGGTAAGTGTCTATGTTCCAAAATACAGGGTGATTACAAAAGAACTTCACACTTTTAAAAATGTATTACATCAAAGCTATTCAGAATATTGACACACCACATACGGATTCTTAAAGAAAAACTCTTTGAAGTTTATTGTGACACAATTAAAGATGTTCAATATTTAGTCGAATTCGTCCCAAACCCGCATTAACATGTCTCCATCAATCCCACGTATCGCTACCGTAATGCGTTCTTTCACCTCGTCTAGATCACGGGGAAGGGGTAGGGTAGGTTAGGTTAGGTCCTTTACACACCCCCCATAAAAAGCAATCATAGCGGTGAATTGGTCGAGCAAACAATAACATGGAACTTGCAAAGTGGCCACCGTGGAGCCCTGACCTCTCACCTTGATGATTGATGTTAATGCTGGTTTGGGACGAATTCGACTACAGGGGGGCATATTGAACATCTTTAACTGTGTCAAAATAAACTTCAAGAGTTTTTCTTTAAGAATCCGTATGTGGTTTGTCTATATTCTGAATAGTTTTGATGTAATAAATTTTTAAAAGTGTGAAGTTCTTTTCTAATCACCCTGTATATTCTCAGCAAATAAATTGCCCCGAATAAATATTCCTAAAGTTTATTAACAAAAACTTGCATTTCAATTTATATTTCATATTTTAGTTTGTCTGTTTTTTTAAAAATTTATTTCAAGTATGTACTTTTAAACACAAATTTATATTTTATATGCTGATAATTTTTATAACTCGAGTTTGTATATAATAAAAAAAAAAACTAAATTGGAAATTTAAATTGGGAAATTCAATTTTTTGATATTACACTTTCGGAATATCCTACATTGTTTGAGGGGAGTAGTAACTTAAATTAATGTTTTATTAATAAACTATTTTATTATATATATAGATTATTTTAACACTTTGATCTGAAGGTTTATTTTTAAAAAAATTTAAATATTACTTTTGATTTATCCTCAGCGTGTTTTTTAAACAATAATTTAGAGTAATGTTTATTAGTTTTCTTTGAAATACTGCTTTGGATTTATTACTGCATTTCTATTTAATATGTAAATTATTTGCTTTATTTTTACAAATTATATCTAAAAAATTTACGCGAAAAAGGATCGTGACATACCTGTGCTGGCGATTATTAGCCACAGCCGATACCGGTCCTTTTATGACATTTTTTACGTCAAAAAATTACGTAAATATTTATTTAGAAAAATTATTTCTAAAAATACGTAAAAAAAAATTGTTTATTACACAGAAATGATACAATAATAAATTCAACGCACGAACGCGACCACTTGGCCAGTAACATCTGGAAAATTAGGAAACATTACCGAATATTTACCTTTACTCTAAATAATAAATCGTAAAACTAAAATAAATCGTAATAATGACCTTTAAAATAAATCGTATAATCTCTTACAAAAGTTAGAGTTGATATTGGAGTTCTCCAGGGATCCATATTGGGTCCTTTTCTATTTTTAATATTTTTTAATGATTTTTTCCTACTATGTTGTTGAAGACAACTCGGATTTGCGGATGATGTTAAGTTATTCCCTAAAGTTGCATCATATGAAGAAGCATCTACTCTGCAGCTATTTTTAAATCAAGCGGCTCGATGGTATACAATCAATCATCTATCTTTAAATATTTCCAAGTGTAAAAAAATTACTTTTACTAGAAGATGACGACCTATTCAATTTCAATATACTATCTTTGGAACTACAATAGAAAGTGTCTCATTGATCAGGGACCTCAGGGATCTTTTGAAAGCCCGCTTGTCCTTTAATAACTGCTCTAGCTAATCGGTGGTTTGGCTTAATCACCCGCATTTCGGAGAGCTTTCGTTATCCCACAACATTCATCAGACTTTTTGATGTGTTTGTTCTATCACGGTTAGACAACAGTATGCTTCACTTGTATGGAACTGTCTTGGTACAACGAACGTAATACAGCTGAAAGGTATACAAAAAAAAAGTTTATGCATATTTTACAGCGGCGCTTTTATCCTAACTGTGGTTCTTAAGAATAACTTTTTTTGTACTTTCTTACATAATCCACTTACCACTTCACTGGCGACGTCTAATTTAATGATCTAGTTTTTCTAAAAAATTACTGTTCGTTTGATTTGGCTTTAGTTGATTTTGAGTCATGTATACGATTCAATGTTCCTACATATTATTTTCGGGATTACCCGATTTTTAGCTGTAACGATGTCCGGTCCAAATATTCACTAATCCACTAATTACATTAAAAACTTTATATGTTAAAGTATTTAATGATTTTGATCTTCTTTCTCTTTAGTTTGAAAAAAACTATATACAAACTTATTGTTTTCAACATTTTAATAATTGAACAATTGTTCTTTTCTCTTGTACTCTTACATTGTCTTAGGCATTTTCCTGTCCAATGCACTTTGTAAAATAAATAAATAATATAAAGAATTTCAGTCTCTTTAACAATTAAGCATAGTAAAACGTATCCTATGGTGGATTATTTTATTTAAAGAATTTTAAAATAAAATACTAGCCTGAGATATTTAAGGCCTTGAATCAGGATAGTATCCTGCGGTTGACTCATGTGAGCCTAGATGCTTGAATTTCCAACCAGGTCCCTAAGCAATGGTTAGCAAGTATTGTGTCCCTAACTTTTAAAAGAAGAGAGATCGAAAAGATTGGAAAAACTATCGAGGCATTTCTTTGCTCAGCATTCCTAGGAAGTCGGAAAGTAGTCGACACCAAACTATCGAGCTGTGTGTTTTAAGACCTGGCCGAAGGACAACGGATTGCATCTGTGCCTTAAGGCAGATCTTTAAGAAATCCTGGGAGTATCAAAGATGTCTACGCTTACTTTGTAGACTTCGAAAAAAGCATATGATAGTTCCTCGGAAGAAGATCTGGAGAGTGTTGTAAGAGTACGGAATAGATGGCAATTACTGGTTGTTATCATGTTTTTGTACGAAAGCTTTGAGATGTGGGTCCGGATAAATGGCATTAAGTCAAGACCTTTCATCAAGGATGGATATTGGGAAAGAGAACGTTCATTACAAGTGTATCTTTGTCCTTATTGACTGGATAGAAAGAGCTGCCAAGGCAATGGGTATGTTAATGTGAGTGATTGTTTGGTTAAGAGGGTGCTGTTTTTTGATAGTCTTGTCTTTCTTGGGTCTTCTTGCATTGACTTTCAACATGCACTAGATCGGTTTGCAGCCAAGTGTGAATAGGCTGGGATGAAAATTTTTGTGTCCAACATGTGAGACTGAGATTAAGGTACTTTCAAGACAGCCTGCTCAGTGCGCTCTTCGTGTTAAGAGAACCTCATTGAGACAGATGGAGAAGTTCAAATATCTCGGTGCATTTGTGAGCGATGGGCGGTAGAATAGAGAATTAGATGCTCGAATCGTGTCAGACGCGAACTATGGCGATCCATGGTAACGAAACGTGAGCTAGGAAATAAAGCCAAGCTCTTTGTTTTCATATTTATCTTTGTCCTCGTTTTGAATTATGGTTATAGTATAGGGTATTAACCGAAAGAGTGCGATGAAGGGTGCAAGCGACCGAAATGAGATCTTGAGAAGTTGTGGCAGGAATATAGATCCAAAATTAAAGTCCCTGTATATCACATTGTTTTACCGACAATGCAACAAATGTTATGGAATAAGGCAAGATGCTGCTTGTGCTGAAGGTATTGGTCCATATTTTTCCCAGAAGGTCAGTCACATTAAAGTGTGGGCCCTTGGTTTTCAGAAATTGGAGGAGTGTATAAGAGAAAGTAATATTTGTCATTTTATTTAATGATCTGAGTGGCGCAGTGGGATATGCTGTGATAGATAGTGGTTCAAATCCCTGCGAAAGTATAATTTTTAAATTTTTCCCTTCACCTTTTGAGCAGTAAGTCGCGTAGAACAAGATTTTGAAAAGCATAATCGTCCAAATAAAATTAAGCATTTTTACCAAATTTTTTCAGGCGCAAATAGAATCTAAAATCTAATATTTTCGATCTCGTCTCCTTGATCTTTCGCAACTAGACGTGACTCTTCTACCGCGGCTTATCCTAGCAGAACTTTCTATATCTTCTGATGCAGAATATTTCCATAGTTGGAAATATATTTAGGAGCAGATTTTGTAGGGTACGTCTCTACTTATAACAGCGGGCTTTCATCACATACCATTGCATGATACTCACGATAAAAGTATTTTCTTAACTGGATCATCTGGCAATCATCGAGTGAGAAGTTGCAGGACTTCACCTTGAATCGATAACATACATCCTGCACGTTCTTATTGTCTGGCTTGTTCTCTAGTATGCCTGCTTGATATTATGCTTGTTTAATAAGTGGTCGGAATACTGATGCAGAGAGAATGAAACGAACAGGCAAACACACCTTAATGTGCCTTTCCTGTCTAATATTTTCACATCTTCATCTTCACCATGCAGTAAAACAAAATTGACAATCTCACAGTAATTATTAAGTTTTCACAATGTCCGTCTGTCTGTCCGTCCCCTTCATAATTTTCGCATTTTTTGAGGTAGAAGGCTGAAATTCGGAATATAACTTACTACGGGCATGTGCACCTTCACTATTTAGTTTGGTTTTGATTGGTCCACTGGGGTCGGAGTTTTGGGGGCGGAAATCAGAGGGGACCAAAAGGTCTACGCGTATTTATGCATATAAGGAGTGAAATTCGGTATGTAGATTTCTCTAAGCAAGATCAACATTACTGTTAAGTTTGGGTCAAATTGTCCTAATAGGGTCGGAGTTGTGGGGGTGGCAGTCACTTGGTCATTAGAACTAAGGCAACATATGGCATGCGATGTATCATTCGATCGGAAATGATGAGAAACGAAAGAAAATAGATCTCTTTTTCATTTTCTAAATACTACATTCGAGAAAATCAATTTTTCAATTAAAAATGGGAGGGGGGTTAAAAAGTGCGGATAAAAGGGTAAAAATAGATGACCTCAGCGCTTCCGCTACTTTCCTATACCTTCCTCGGGAGGATTAATTTCTTGTTTAACTTGTCTGTTAAACCCCGTGTCACATGGTTGGCAAAGTGGTGTGCATTACTCTGAAATAGTGAGTTTCTTGGAATTTGGCAGTCTTTTGCCATCTAGTCGTGGGAGAATACGGAGACGAAGCCGAAACTAATAGATGATTTTTCATTTAGAATCTATTTGTACGTGACAAAAATTGGAAAAAATATTTTATTTGGACGGTTAATTCTTTTGCAAGGCTTGTTCTACGCGATTTTACTGCACAAAAGGTGAAGGGAATCATTTTAAAGTTATGCTCTCGCAGGGATTTTAACCCGCATCTCTTTACCTAAACTATCAGGTCCAGGGGAAAGTTTTCATTCTTCACCCTTACTTTTTGAATGGTTACAATAATCTTGTAGGATAATGCAAATTTTTTATACATTAAAGAGAAATGATTGGTCATGCTTTTGCACTTACATGTCTAAGTGAAGATATTCAATTTTATTTTGAAAAACCGTATGAAATGGAATCTAATTTACATCACCAATAATTCCAACCTGCCTATTGTATGAATTTAAACTTGGCCATAAAGCATCGGAGGCTACTCGTAACATTTGTACAGCATTCGGTGATGTTTCTGTAACCGACCGGACGGCATAGAATTGGTTCAAAAAATTTAGAACTGGTGATGAGCGTCTTAAAGGTTCTCTTGAGTGTTTGGTGGATAACAGCTGGTGTAGTCATTCTGAGCTCCGAAATCCAGGACAAACTATCACAGCAGACGTGTATGTTGGTCAGCTTCAACGTACACATGAAAAAATCAAGCAAAAACAGCCAGCTATTGCGAACCGTGAGGGTGTTGTTTTTCTTCATGACAACGCACGTCCGCATATGGCAAAGCTGACCCGTCAGGCAGTAAACAAACTTGCCTGGGAAGTGTTACCTCATCCACCGTACTCTCCGGATATCTCTCCAACAGATTTATCACCTTTTCCCATCTCTCGATAACCATTTGAGAAACAAGTGCTTCAAGACAGAAGAAGAGCTAAAACATGAACTGGGTGTATTTTTCAACTGTAAAACTCGTGACTTTTATAAAAAAGGAATTTATGATTTAGTATCTCGTTGGGAAAAGGTTATTGATAATGGAGATTATTTCGATGAATAAAAAATCATGTATGCATTAATCTAAGCGCCGGTTATAATATTTGCAAAAACGAAACAACTTTCCCCTGGACCTGATACATAGCGTTTCTCACTGCGCCACTCAGATCATTAAATAAAGTGAAAAATATTACTTTCTCTTATACACTTCCTCCACTTTTATCTTTTCAAATTTCGGAAAATTAAGGGCCCACCCACTCAAGTGACTGACTTCGTGTCTTTATTCTTCATTACTTTTACAATTCTCTGATTTCGTCTGTTCTTCAAGTTAATCCTATTTCGTCTCTTCTTCACGTGCATCCAATTTTCTCAATTCTTCGAGTTTCATACAAATTCGTCATTTCTTCATCATCCAGTTTCATCGGGACTTGCATTGGTGACTTTTATTTTATTATTTTGATTATTTTATTTATGTCATTTATAAAGTTTAAAAAAGAATATTCACATATTTAATTAAAAAAGCCTACTGTATAATGCTGCTAATTCGAGGATTATAAACTGTGTTAGGATTTGCCAGGGTTAACTCGAAAACAGGAAAAAAAAAAACTCTTCGTAAGTCATAGACATATGTTGATGGATAAGCGGAACAAAGCGATGACCCAAGAAAGTTTTCTAGCACAGGCTGGACTTTTTCATCACCATGGCCACGACCCACCAGCTGTTCATGATGGAGGCATCGATTGCTGAGAGAAATACAGAAGAAAGCCTCATTTTAAGGAAGATCCGTTATTGATTGCTCCATATTCTCGGAGTCCTCGCTGCTTGATAGCTGATAATGCGGACCTACTACTTATTCCTTCTTTGTAATAACGATGTTAAAGTCAAGGAGACGAGAAAGAGTCAAGAACTACATCATTAGTAAATAACATACTTTATGATGTTCTTTTTAGGACGTGTTTTTTTTCTGTAGTGTAGGTGATACCTTTCATCCTCTTTCTCATGCCCTTTATTTATGAGGATTTATCATCATCCATTACAAGAAATAAACGTTAATAATCCTATCAAAACATTATTTTTTCCATTACATTTGTATTAAAATAACATGTGGAATTTCATTTATATCGATAATGATAGGATCAAATAAAGGTTATATTTCTAACCTGCATATTAATCTTTATTGCATCTAATTAATAGACAAGGTCATAGTGACAACTTTCAATTTAAATGTCTAATCATTTTGAATTTAACAATTCAGAGAGTGAAACGTCTAGACTGCCTTTTAAATCAGATATTTTGTAGACTCCAAAACAGCTGTGATGTAACAGATGTTTTGACGGCATATGAGGAGCATCAAGGCATTAGATTTGGGCTGTCATTAAATATCAATGAACACTAATGGCTCATAATGACAGCTTTTTATTTTCCAATAAATAATCAAATACTTTAACGCGTGAAATTTTTCATTTTCTTCATCAAATTATATGGGGTCAATGTTGCATAGTTAATTAACGAGATGAAAATCATATGGTACAATAAACGTCTTAACGCGTTTGATACGCATTTTGGTTTAAAACTATCTTCAGTGGACTTAGCGGACGTTGTGCCGTAATCACTGTCCGGTGATTCATGCGGTAAATTTCTATTGCTATTCAGATTAATACATTGATATCACTAATTTACGTATTGATTAAATTCATCTCTAAATATTGCAATATAAGGTTGCAAAAAAAAACAGTTCATCGGCTTCGGCACATGCTTAAAAAGAACAATCAAAATGATATGGCATACATGTTTACCGCATGCATCGCTAGATTTGACGCGACACCTTTTAACATGGGCTTGGCACATCTTTTTTTTTCCCCTTACTCTGTGGTACAGTCTCTCTCTCTCTCTCTCTCTCTCTCTCTCTCTCTCTCTCTCTCTCTCTCTCGTAATGATTGGTTGAGGATAATCCAATTCTGCTTTAGGAGGGTTACAGGAAAGTAAACAAATGATGACATAATGGCACAATTTTCAAAAGATCAAAAATGATAAATACAATAGTTGTTTGCAAAAGGTATATGATGATAAAATAATAAAGGTAAATAAATAAATAAATAAATAAATAAATAAATAATAAATCGGTCTAAGTTCTCCTCTGTGGCTTTTTCTTTCTGACTTTGTTCAATTCTTTTTAGTTCCTTAAATTTGTAGTGCCAGATCGTTGTTGGTTTGGATATTGACTAATCTCCCATTTTCTTTGTTGTTGGCCAGTTATATTTCAAGGTTTTCCTGTGTTTCAACTTTTCTTGTTTCCCTGCAATTTTCAACTACCTCCATAACTTCGTCGATCTCCAAACTGGTGCTTGTTGTTTACTATATGGATAACGTAATTATATTTGTATGGATGTAGTCTAATTACGGCTGCATGCTCTTTGTAGCGTTGTTTGAAATAGTGTTTTGTTCTCCCTAAATAAGTCACCCGCGTTCGAGAGTTAGGCAGAGGCTCTCGTTCGAAAAATAGTCGACAGTCTCCCGGCTGTTATCTCGGAGCAATGCCTCCGAGAAGCCCCACCAGCGCACTCGCTATGCGCTTGGGGAAACGGTCGGGGGCAGCGCATGACTTTACCCAGGAGGAGAAAAGGGTAAATCGACAACGGGATCGGGTGCTGTCAATCGGCACTTAGAACGTATTCTCCATGACAGGAAAGGAAACCAAACGGAGTTAGTGGAGGAAGCCAAACGGTATCGACTGGATATCATGGGTATTACCTCTACGAAACGTCGGATTCTGGAACGGTGGACTTAGAAAGAGGGTGGAAGCTTTTCTACTCTGGTGTTGACCCTAACATGACTGCCCAGGCGGGAGTGGGGATACTCACAAGTCCCCGGCTGGCAGATTATGTTGCAGATTGGACCCCCTTAGGTGGAAGACTGTGTCTCCTGAGGCTTCAGATAGGGAAACGGTCTCTCTCTCTCTATTCGTTGCATATGCTCCGATTGCAGTCACAGAGTACCCACTTTTTCTAGATGAAGTTGATGCTGCTCTTAGCAGGAGAGGGAGTGCAGATTCTGTCATCCTGGTGGACGACTTCAATGCACACGTAGGAGCTGATGATCAAACGTGGAAAGGCGTGATTGGGAGGAATGGTGATCCCGATTTAAATGCGAATGGGAGGTGCTTGTTGGATCTCTGTTGCAACAATGGACTTTCCATCACAAACACCTTCTTCCAGCACAGGGATGTCCATAAGCATACCTGGTACAGGGATGCAATGGACTAGATGTCATCGATTGATTTTGTAATCGTTTCAGCTGACTTATTCCGATCAGTGTTGGATACTCGTGTGAGAAGAGGTCTGCACTTGACGGTTGTCTCCACCTTGTTGTCTGCACTTGACGGTTCTCTGAATCCATGCCAACCAAGCGAAATACTAGGTTCAGACAAATTTGGCGCATCAAATGGGAGGCATTGGAGGATAGAACTGTGAGGAAGACCTTTGCAGATAACTTATCTTCAAGTTTCAAAGAACTACCCAGTGATCATGGTACTGTTGAAGAGGAGTGTCAGTTGTTTAAAACTGTTGTGATTACTTCGGCTGCATTGTGCTGTGGTCGTAAGCGGCTGAGTGTGGCGCAGGGCGGTGAGAAAAGTACTGCATGGTGGAACGGTGAAGCCTAAGAAGCTGTCAAGGCAAAGAAGGAAGCCTATTTGCTATGGCTTGCAAATAAGTCAACTTCCAGTCGAGTGCGGTACACTGAGGCGCGAAAAGCAGCAGCAAAGACAGTATCAACAGCTAAAGCCAAGACCTGGGAGAAGTGCGGGGAGAAATTGGAGGCAGACAATGGTTCGGCAAACAAGGGTTCTGGCAGACCGTGCGCCGCTTCCGTGGAAAGAAGTCTCTTTCATCACAAACTATTAAGAGTTCAGATGGGAAGCTTCTGAAAACGGAGAAGAGCGTATTGCATAGGTGGAAGGAATACTTTGCATCTCTTCTTAATCCGGTGACAGCAACAACTGAGGCAGC
This sequence comes from Rhysida immarginata, assembly GCA_023313115.1. NCBI lineage: Eukaryota > Metazoa > Arthropoda > Chilopoda > Scolopendromorpha > Scolopendridae > Rhysida > Rhysida immarginata. The sequence goes on from JAHWFO010020902.1 coordinate 10,479, forward strand.
CGAGGCGATGAGCGTGTTTGTGTGGGCGACTGCCTGTGGAGAGGTTGCTCTTTGTTGACGACCTTGTCCTCCTTGGGTCTTCTCGCACGAACCTTCAGCATGCACTAGACCGGTTTGCAGCCAAATGTGAAAAAGATGGGATGAAGATCAGTGTGGCTAAACCGAGGTTCTGGTCCTTTCAAGACAGCCTGCTCAGTGCGCTCTCCATGTTAGGGGAGCCTCATTGAGACAGGTGGAGAAATTCAAGTATCTCGGGATTGCATTCACGAGTGATGGACGGCAGGAGAAAGAATTGGATGCTCGGATCGGTGCAGCAAGCTGTGTCAGACGTGAAATGTGGCGATCCGTGGTAACGAAACGTGAGCTGGGTAACAAAGCCAAGCTCTCAGTCTTAAAATCTATGTTTGTCCCCATTCTTACCTATGGTCATGAGGCTTGGGTAATGACCGAAAGACTGCGATCGCGGGTACAAGCGGCCGAAATGAGATTTCTGAGAGGTGTGGCAGGTTTTACCCTACTAGATAGAGTGCACAGCAACACAATAAGGGAATCTTTAGGTGTTGAGCCGCTACTTCTCCGTATTGAGAGATCTCAGTTGCGCTGGTATGGCCACGTGATACGGATGCCGCAAACTGGTCTTCCTAGGAAGTTGTTATTTTCCAAGCCGGTGGGTAAGAGACCAAGGGGTCGGCCTAGAACTAGGTGGCTAGACTACATGGAGAATCTGGGTTCGAGTCGCTTTGATATTACCAGGGGGGATATGCGCCTGATGGCGGAAGATCGCGATCGCTGGAGATCCTCCATAGGGCTGCTGCCCCCGCGACCCTAACGGATAAGCGGGTTTGAAAAGTAAGTAAGAAAATAGTTTTATAACCGAAACGCGCATCTAATGTATTAAAACGTTTGTTGCACCATAGAACTTTCATCTCGTTAATTAACTATGCAACATGGACCATATTTTCGACTACATTATGATGTACGTCTACACGAAGACAACATTATACTGAACTTTGCTGAATTTGGATGAATGAAGGCCTAACACCAAAGTATGTCAGGCTAAAACTCAAAGGCCGCTCCAGGAGGACCCACCAAACCGTAATTTTCGCCCAAAAATTCCGAATAAAGAAGGAATTCGAATACCTGCACAACAAGAAAAGAAGACCCAACAAACTGACACTAACCGCCCAACTGAAAATGACCTAAACCATGTCATCAATAACGGCTATTATCATAATTGACGAAATCGACGCCAGAATTGAGGCAATCAAAGATGAGAAGTTCCAAACTATGATTAAGAAACTAGATGAGCTTAGACTAACCACTCCACAACCAACCAGTAAGAAAAACTTCGTCCCGTTCCCTAGCGTTAGTAATCTCAACAACTTTCAATTCAACGACGAAGAAACAATCCTACTGAACACTGGTCTAAAATATGGATTAACCAATAGAGTCGATATAAAAGGCATCAAGTACCTAATAACCGAAACTGAAATGGCCATCTTGACACTCAAAGAAGAAAGAGATGAAACCTATGATCCTCGCAGCTAAAGCTATCGACAAAATCATCAAAAACGCCAGCCACTTGAAACCCCCGGATGAAACCAGAATAGACCGAAACATCAACAAGAAACTAGAAGATCAAAAAGCAATCGCCGTCAAAACCGATAAAGGTGATTATATACGAAAAAGAACACGAAACGAAGATTTTGGACTTCATCGAAAACAATGCCTTCAAGACTATTAAAGAGGACCAAGAGACCCAACTAAATCCTACACCAAAAAGGTCGACAAGAGCTTCAAACAGTGCAAATCTAAAGACTGTCCCAAAATGAACTGACATTTTTAATTTGCCGATATTTTTTTCGTGGTACAATCAGAGTAGAGATTTTTATATTCTATCATTATTAAACGTTGAGGTTAAATTAGGTAAAACTACACAATCGAACAACGCGTAGAAATTGTAATAATTCACTTCAAAAATAGTGAAATTTTACGCAAACTGTCAGCTCATTTTGGGACACCCAAAAGTTCCGACTTTTAATTTTTGTCGATTTCAATTTTCTTTTCTGTAAGTTTTTGCTTACGAAGAACTTCCGTGTTATCGTTTTTTGAAGAACTTCCATGAGAGGGACAATAAGAGAAATTATTTTCAAAACAGAGAAGTTAACCGAAACCTAGGAAAATAGTTGTTTTCCCCTCACGACACAAAAGAGTCGGTTAACTCACAACACAAGGGCTTGTATGCCAATGGCGAATTCATCTTTCTTCTTCCTCCATTTGGGTCATTTTTAATACATAGAGAAAAATAGCTCAGGAGGCCATCCAAAGGAAACAAATCAAGAACTAGGATTCCAATGTACTTCAAAAACCTTAAAATGCCATTTGGAAATAAATACAGTATCACTAATCAGTATCGATACTATACAGGGTGTAACAAAGGTTCATCACATTTCAATCGTAAATCGCTCGACAAACTTTCTTTGGCACAGAAACGTGCATTATGGATGTTGCTCTTTAATATGGCTTTGTCCACCCACAACACTGATAAAGGGAAATTTTGTGAACCTGCTCACCATTTGAAAGAGGGGAACGTCAAGTTTTTGTTCAATGCCGGTAGAGATCTCTAGGGTGTATCTGGAAGACATAGGGATGTCCCGTCAATTAATGTCAAGATGGCGAACGCACAACACAAAGCCAGACCTCAATGTCTGTGACTTCTTGTGGGGATACGTAAAATACCGTGTTTTTGTGCCCACTTTCCGACAAATCTCGAGGAGCTAAAAACTCGAATAACAGCCGCCATTCGTGAAGTAACTCCAGATATACTTCAGCAGGTATGGAAGAAATTTGATGATCGGCTAGATGTGTGCCGTGCAGCAGGAGGAGGAGGACAGATCGAACATTTATAAACAAAACTTAAGCTTATTACAAACATGTAAATATGTCGCCCATCTCTGTATCTTCATTTTTTTAATATAGATTTTTGAAATGTGATGAACCTTTCTATTACATCCTGTACTACTTTCTCACGTGCCTTTTTGCTGCGCAGTGAAAAATGAAACAAAAGGCACCAAATTACCGCACAAAACACAAACCAACATTTAGTTATAAAGAATTGTAAAGTTTACTGAATCAAAACAAAATTTAAAACAAAATGCAAATACAATAAACTAAAGGTAACTATGCAACAATACACCAAGGTAAATGTAAAGTCAAAACTCAATGGGTTAACGTATTATTACTATAATACTTTCAAACATCAATATTTGCAAATTTGCAACACCATTGTAATTTTCATAACCAATATACAATGGGCTTAAATTATTAGTTGCACAAAATTCGTGAGCTAACGACGATACAGGCTTAATTGCAGGCATCTAAAATCCACAATTAAACAAGAATATAACTCGTAAAACGATTTTCAAATATGCTGAAAAGTAGAATATAAAAAATTGTTGTTTAATATTACTGTAATATTTTTATATACAGCAATGGCGAAAACTGCATGTAACTTTACGTATTAGATTGCAGCGCTCACACAAATCTTTCCAAACGCACGCGAAATGGGAATGAAATCTTCGCACGTCTAAATGTTTTAAACTACTGGGCCTATGTTCTTTCCCCTGCTAGATCAAAGTTATCATAAACGTCAGGAGAGAAAAACCATTGTTTTAAAACATTGCTGGGAAAAATCTTTTAAGCATTCCAAGGAGCTTTAGCTCTGACGCAGATGTAATTTTAATATCTCACTTTTACTTGCACTTGGTTTAAATAAACAGTGGAAATACCTTTGATTGTATATGCATTCACGTCATTTTAAAATATAGGCCTAACTTCAATTAGCCATTTTAACAATAGGCCTAACATTATTTAGTCATTTTAACTGTAGGCCTAACATAAATTAGCCATTTTTCACAATAGGCCTAACATTAATTAGCCATTTTTAACAATAGGCCTAAGATTAATTAGCTATTTTGAACTATAGGCCTAACATTATTTAGTCATTTTAACTCTAGGCCTAACATAAATTATCCATTTTTTACAATAGGCCTAACTTTAATTAGCCATTTTTAACTATAAGCCTAACATTAATTAGCCATTTTTAACAACAGGCCTAACATTATTTAGTCATTTTAACTATAGGCCTAACGTTATTTAGCCATTTTTAACCATCGCCCTAACATTAATTAACACATTTAACAATAGGCCTAACAGCACTGAATTTTAAAATGAAATGAGCACGTGCATCAAGAAAGCTTCATAACGGGCACGTGCTCCAGGCTGCCATCACCATGCTTAAATGATAAACAAAAAGTAACACTGTATTCGCTTATGACTCGTCAGTAGGATTCGATTGATATATTACATGCCCTAAGTTCATATTCTTAACATTAGTGCACGTGCTTGAAGGGGTCCACGAGAGCTCATCAAAAGTTGATATATCGCTGTTAAGTTCTTCCATTTTCACGTTTTCGTGCAAACGATGGCTGGCCAGGCACATACAGGAACTGATCATGCTTGTATTCTTATATATAGCTTTAGCTAAAGCTCGTAATAAGGGGTCATTGAAGTACTTTTTGGGGGTCATTTTCTCGGACGTAGCATTTCGAAAATCGAAAAGAAAGTCATCTTCGTCTTGTGCTCGTCATTCCCGTTCGAATGACATATTACATGCCATAATTTGCAAATATAAAAATTTAATATATTTATATTGCCTTATATTACATGCTCACGTGACTGTTAGACCGATTTCGACGACAAACTAATCAGGTGAGCTCAGGAAGGGTCTCTATCGAACAGCGAAAAAAGAACTTGAAAAAGTTAAAGCATTCTCGAGAAATCGTCGGACATACAGACGCACGGACGGACAGACAGACAGACACACAAACAGAGCGAAACCAATATATGCTTTTCAGCATATAATAACGTGTTTCACTTAAATATCTAAATATAGTAAATAATTGCAATGCTATTGAAATAACACATCAAATTCGGCAATACAAAATAATAACACTTAGACAATTGACGTGTTACGAATATAATTGGAGTCCAAAGTTCAGTAGAAAAGTCTAAATTAACAGATAATAATCCAGTCCTTAAATTTAGCCGCTTTTATCAATAAACACGCATATATAAATATAGGCACAGTATAGCTTTCGCATTCACTGCAGTTCATTGACGAACTGTAAGAAAAAAAAATTATAAATAATTACACTCTGTACTCTTTGATAAAAATAAATATTTCTATCAATAAAGAGCTAATAACAATTAAAACGATGTCAAAGTCTGTTCAAAGTCTTAACTAATTAAACATAAAAACTTAACTACGCAATTAATTGTGAGTCCGAGGGAAAAAAAATACTTGACACATTGCAAACCACAGATACAAATATTTTATGACACAATAATGCGTGTAAAGCTACTTAAATTGAAAGCTTGGTTGAATTAAACCAACAGCACCTTTCCTCAAAGGAAAAGCTACGTCGTCACCAAATAGGCTTTCAACACAAAAAAAAGTGGCTAAATATTTTCACTCACAAAATCACATAATGTAATATGACGAGCTTTTTAAACATTAAGTCGAGCAAACACAAAAATGCGAGAAACACTTATAGTTTTCTTCCTGTATGTTCGAGCAGGTTAATTTCTACGGTAAAAGCAACCCACGCTGCTTACCGATATAAGCTTGGAGACCATGAGGGAAAGAACCAGCTGTGTTCCATGAACCAAATTAATGACGATTCTTCTGGTAGCCTATTTTCTTGCCAGAAGTTTAGCTTCATACAAGTGATATTACGCACTGACACTACGGAGAATAGCGACGGTAAAATTTGCTGACCGTCGTCTACTACGATTACTCGATTCACTTCTCTTCGAGACGAAAACTCTGCTGTCGCCTTCATAGCCTCGTTTTCACGTACCGTCTTTGCTGCCGTCGCTAACGTACTGCTTCTTTCAGCAGTTTCCGACGCACTCGCCCTATCCCCGGTCTTATCGTATGCACCGCTGGCGACTTTATCCAGTCTGTCTGCTCGTATTTTTTCCTCTGAGCAAAATCGCACGTCCTCCTGCTGTCTTGTCTCCTGATCGTCTCCCTTCCTCCTTCTCTCGCTCCGACTCTCTCTCCTCTTCCTCAAAATCGAATCTCCCGGTTTCTCTCTCGCGTCATCTCTCTCGAGCGCACTCTGCCGCCGAAACGCTCGGGATTTGTTACAGCGAGGTTTAGTTCGCTGTAACATACTGTTTGTGAAAATTGCAACAGCATGAAAAAATATTAAGCACGTGAAATTTACACGAAATCAATGCAGGGTATGATATACTTAAGCCAGCTACTCTCTCTGAATTGCTGTTTGAGTCGTATGAATAGAAGGCAGTGAATCGCCATAAAAGCAATGCATCAGCGAGATATAAACACCGTGCCTCGTTAAAGTCAATGAATAAAATATAAACTTGGAGAACTAAGACGTTCAATAAGCGAACTATGGAGAAGAGGACGTGTCCAAAATCTGGCAGTGGACCACGAAATGTGACGATATCACGAGATGACAAGCATCTCTTTTGCATGGATCATTCTGTTTCATCACAAATGTTAGCGCAGAGATGGACTATGGTAACAGTGCATTTTCAGCTTCCGAATTTGAAAGACGTTTGCAGCACAAAGGACTGGCAACGCGTATTTCTTTGCAACGTATTCATTTGGCTCAAAAGGCTCGTTCAAACGTCCAAACATGAGAACTGACAACATATCGCGTTTTCGGTGAGTCCCAATTCAACGTGGATTACGATGATGGCCATATACGCCTTCAATACCGTTTTGATGGTCAATATCGTGGTGAATTCTATCATTGCTCAGAGTCAAATTGGCCAAACAGGATGGGTGCTGATGTGGATTGCCAGTGGGTATCATGCGTGATCTCAACTGCTACGTATTTAAACTACAGTCGACGCCAACCGATATATGAGAGGCAAAAGCCATACCCGCATTCCTTAGGTTATATCCCAGCAGGACAATACCCAACGACGTGTCCTGGAAATGTTAAACCTTTTCTGTACCAAGGCAATAGCGACTTCTTCCTTGGCCTGCAGGATCGCCAAGTTTATCACCTATTGAATGCGTACGGGGTATAGCCACTCTGAATCGTCGAGGTCTTTCGGCAGCCACTCTGAATGTAATCTCTCATACAAGCACCTCCAAAGCCTCTTTTATTCCATGCCACGAGATATAGCAGCTCGAGGAGACTTCATAGAATGCTTGTTTTTTCCACATAATATTGTTGTATTGGCCTTACTTATTTGTGCCATTTTTAGTAATATGTTGTATAAATTTCGTACTATTCAGTGTTGCAATTTTCACAAATTCATTGTTTTAACAAAATCCCTGAATTTTTGTTTGTCTGTTTGTTATCTCATACTCAGAAAAGTTCTGGTCCGATGTTTAATGGTATCGACAATCGACAATCGAACAGTGTAGTGAAAAGAAAGACGTTGGAGCCAAGCTCACTTTGCACGCTCGCCCAAAGAGTAAACCAGAGGAGGTACACTGAACTGGGAGAGAAGCCTGATGAACCTCTTTAGTCCTCCAGAGAATAAGTCCCAAGAAGGGACGAAAGTCAGATTGTAGATTGACGAATAGAGTCCCCAAAAATCAGCAGGATCTAAAAGATCCAATAGTTGGGAAGACGGCCTTGTTAACGTCATCGAAGCAGACATCCAGGATATGGCGGGGGTCTTCGAAACCGGAGGGGACCCTTAACAACGAGTGAGTGATCCAGGATACCAGAAACCAGGGTGTTTTCATGATTCTCCATCTTGAGTAGCATGTTCTTCTTAAGAGTTTGGACAAAGGTGCCTATGTGAGTCATCCCCAAATCCTCATAGATAGACTGGTTGTTGGCAACTCTTCTGTCAAGTTGGGCAATGGACCGGAGAGCAATATTTTGGAAAGTCTGGAGATCCTTCCACCTAGATTTGCAAATAGAAGCCCAAGTAGGCATTCCATGAAGTAAAATAGTACGAATCACAACCTTGTATATCAAGAGTTTGTTATCCACACCAAGAGCGCTGTTTCGCCCCAGAAGTGCAATAAAACTGAACTTCGCTTTCTTTGTTTTGTTGAGCGCGTATTGGACTTGGT
>JAHWFO010020902.1:23426-36081 GCA_023313115.1 Rhysida immarginata
AATGATACCTGATATATTTTTGGAATAGAAGAAATCATACCAGCAGTAGTGGGTTGTTTATACGTGAGCAAGGCTGTTATTGAACTCTGAAAGAAAAGTGTATTTGCAATCCGTAAGAAGGGTAAATTACGACTTTACCGGGACCAAGTAATTATGCATTATTAGCTTTGAAATTGAATTTATTGACTTTGAACTATGTTGTAATTCTCTTTCAATATGAATAACCGATTCGCCTTATCAACCGAATGGAGACGTACGCCACCCGAGAATCCAGGTAGGACCCCGATATGGCATGAGGAATGGTAATGGACGTGACGACACCGTGTGCAAGGGACCGTTAAGTGTAGCACGGCAAGCCCCCGTTCGTCATTTGAAATTGTCAAGGTTATGAAGTTATGGTGAGTCCGTTTGATTCATTCACGGAAACCATGGACCCAAGTGTAAGCAATTTATCGAAACAACGGAGTGTTGTCTGATATAAGCCCGAGACGGACTAAATGAACAGGATGCGCATTCGTTTTATTCTTGCATAGTAGGATAAGGTTTCATTAACATAGACAGCTGATTAAAAATAGAATAATAATACGGAATCTAATTTTTATTAAGCACTCTTGCCAATAAAATGGATAGCAGTCAGCAAGTTCTGAGGCACGAGTGGTAATCCGGCATAAAGTATTTGACCATTGAAATGAGAGAACCCAGTGCCTGCATATGTATATAGTTCATGCTATAAGTCACTGAGACGGTTCTTCTAATGGAAATGTAATGGGTAGCTCACACTGACCAAGAGGGGTCACTGTTCCTCCCCCCCTTTCAAACTTTAAAGGAGAGCATTGCGTGTTCAGGCGCTGGTATTTAGTGAATATTTGATTCGGCAGTGTGAGTTATCGCAGCATCCAAATTTCAATGTCAAGCGGTTGCTCTCGCCTCAAGTAGGCTATTATTCAGCTGCAGATTGTCCTTTTCTTCTGACAAGAGTGCCGGCTGGTTTGATTGTTGTTGATTTTGATATAAGAAAAAAAAAATCACATTATGTAAACCTTTGACATATTGCATGAAACTAGGGGGGCCCCTCAGGATGAGTCTTTAGTCTTAAGGCATGTATATTATGTTCACATATAGTTTTGAAGAATAAATTGATTATAGTCAGCCACAGTGGTATTAGGAGTCTCTCTTTTATCGGTCTCGAACTTTAGCTTTTCCCTCCCCAGGTACTTGGGCGCTGACTCTTAAGTACCACATAATTGGTATTGCGGGGGAGGGGACGCTACAAAGTAAATAATCAATTCTTTAATTTAACAAAATTCATGATTGATTTATTTTCTCTGCTTACTGACTTTTATCATTTAGTATACTTTTTGAGTTAATGCTTCTAAAACTGTGCCTCTTTTACAAAAGTCTTACAGATTGGAATAAAGTATTTAAAATTTTCATTCTTACGTCAACAGGATGGAATAAAGGTTTCTACTAAAGGTTTCTATACAGAAGTGAATTCTCATGCTATTTTGCTAATGTTTATTTTCAGTTAAACTGGGCGCATTAGATCGAATCTTCCAATCCTGCATCTAGCATGAATGCTTGTAAATCTGTTATCAGCTTGTTCTTATCATGTTAACTATTAAATAGCCCTCAACGATTTTCCATCAAGTGATTCCTTGATGTTTTTATGCAGGATCATGAGAGGTCCAATAATGATTTTATACTAACCGGGACTCACAGGAATCAACGAGACAAAGGAAAAGCATACTGAACAAGACTCTAATAATGCTCGGAATTATGTGCGTAGGTGTAGGACAGCATCGGTGAAATTTTATTGATCGACAGGGAATTTACTCCTAAGAAGAATGTGAAGGATACTGCGTTTTTAGCTTCCCTGGAACAGAGAATAATAGACGACGAAATCCTCACAAAAAATTCTGAGCATTTTCAGGGTGTAGTATTGTCCATTTCTTGTTGCACTAAATTTAAAGTAGAATAACATGAAGGAAGATATTTATGAATTAATATTTGTGTTATAATGAAATCTTAAACGATAATCATTCATCTAATGTCAAATTAAATCTCAGCTGTTACCAGCCATAAACAGAGCACACACCAATGCAAAGGATATGTGAAACAACATTTGGTCATGAACGCTTTTCACGGTTGAGACGAAGTGATGCCAAAAGATCGCAATTAAACTATTTTCATTGCTCTTAAATTTCAGGACTAACTAATTGAAAAATTTTTTTTCACAAGTTCAGAAAAAAACAGTTCATTTTAATATGCTAAAAGGTTTTAAAAGACTGAAAATTACGAAGTAAAATCTAATAAGTTAATCCTTTTGATTGACTTCATAAGGGAGAAGAATCTGTTAAAGTGATGAAATTTTAATATTTCTTGCACCGCTTCATACATTCTTTATTTCTAAACTTTCTATTGGATGTGAGCAATAAAAAGATATAGATTTCCCCCAGAAAGACAATCTTCAGTCATGTGAGAATTTATTCGAAACCCATTTTATAGGTAATTTTTTTTTCTGTTTTTTATTTGTTCATTGGGATCCAATATGTCCATCCAGGGCCAGTATGGCCAGAGGCCGATTACATTGGAGAATTTTTGAAAATTAAAAAAAAAACAAAAAAAAAATCATGTATGTGCTTAAGACCGCACGACTGAAGTGAAAGATTCTATGGCGGTTGTAATCGATTCTAAGCAACACATATGTGAATGATAGAATTATTATTATAGATGTTATTACTTGGACGAAAATTTATTATCATTCCTTTTCTCATTAGATCACTTGGATATGTGCACTTACAACTATGTATCAATTATCTGCTGAATTTTGCTGTTAATTTTGTAAATCAATATCTTCTTCAATATTATTTTAATCTAAGAAAGAAACAATGGGTTTGTGATAACTAAAATGCGAGATAAATAGTTTTGATTGAAATCTCTCTAAATTTCTAAACAAAAAAACTCTCTGTCAATTCTAGTACCATATTTTGTTGTACACTCATTTGGGTCATTCGACATATTTAAATCCGATGTAGTTTTCAAAATAACGCTTTTTGATGTCGTGATTGGCATCATACGTTTTGTAGAATTATGTCCAGCCTTAAAACATCAATAACTTTGATTTTTCTTTTGAGAAATCAACATTGAAATCTCCCTGAAAATCATAGGCAATTTCCGATTGAGCAGAGCAGACCTTGTTGTAGTATATATGAGCAAATTTTCATGAATGAATTCGATGATTTTTTTTTTACACTTTGATTAGGTGAGATGTAAATAGCAACTATTATAATAATTAGTCCATGCACATCACCGCTACTATAAGCAAATGCTTTGAAAAGCGAAAAACAGCACTTTTGAAATCCCTTCTCGTCGGCCATTATTTTTCCAGAAGTGACATAGTTCGTCGGTCAGTGAAAAAATTTCTCGTAAAAAAAAGAATTCACTAAAACATTAAATAATTTAGTTTTAGCTTTCTTTAATCCAGCTTTCTATTCAAATAATTCCAAATGGTGGTCGCTAAAAAAAATTAAAAAAAAAAAAAAAAAAAAAAAAAAGTGATTTTAAACGAATATAATTGAAGAAACAAAAGGTTAAATGGAAAATGTAGTAGTTCTTTATATATTCGAACAAATAAATTTTTTTTTCTTCCTAGGCATTCTATATAATGTTAAACGAAGTGAGCGTCAATTGTTGAAGCATTCTCTTTTAAGCGTCTATTTTTTTCATATTCTATAGCTAATGCTTTTATACGTAAACATCTACTGTTGAAGCAAGCGATTAGTGTCGTGTATTTTTATGATTAATGGAGATGAGAATAAATAATAAATTTTAATGATTTCGACTTGAAATTCCATCATTATTTCGTGACTGATTAAAACGATTACTAATGATAAGTAAAGAAAGTTATTCTGTTAGTCCAGTTCCGATAATGATTCCAAGTTTGGTTGGATGTCTTCTGCAGACGCCTTTACGTTAGCTCCAAGGCGAGCTGCGAAGTTGCTTGCAGTAGTCGAAAACGCCTCAAAATGGGCAAGTGGTCCAGGTGAAACGTCCAGGTAAATGAATGAGCGAGTCTCAAAGTTTGTCACCGCTGATTCAGTAGGCAGCTACCTATATAGTTTGTCAACCGGGGCAGGTGAGCTGTAGTAAATAGAACGACGGATTAATAGAGATCCACTAATTTTAACTTTGCACAGATAATTATGAAATCTTCATTTAAGCTAATTAACTTCTTAAGAACTAGAATGAGTACCATTGGAGGTCACTCTCGAGGCCAAGCGCGGACATTCAGCAGGGCGCCCCGCGAGAATACCGGCTATGTTTGTCAGGAGGTAGATGACTTCAATGTTCTCGACCTCCTACGGGAAATACTTCAGTGATCTTGATTCGGGATGGGGTGCGTAGCTCGCTGATGATTTACTCGGTATCGTACTCGATGCCTCGTCTTTGGCAGCTGGGTCCTCCGTGGCTACTCTCGATTCCGTTTCGTGAACTACAAATGAGAGGGACTTTTTCAGTACCGTGGCCTGTTTTTTTCGTGGGCTGCAAACGCGATCGTATTTATTCATCCCTCTTCAAAACGAATTGTTGTTGTAGCAATTAGGCAATTCGTGTTAATGAATTACTACTACCATTAAAACACGAACCATTTGAAAAACAGTTTCGTTTTCCTCGCCACTTTCCTCGGGCTCTGGTGACGAATTGACGTCGCTCCCTCGTTGCGGGACGGATTTGCTTGGCTTGTCTGGCGGGCGCTCAGTCAAAGAGTTCCGTTCTCCTTGGCAGCGGAGATGTCCTCTGTGGCGCCTGGGCTGCTGAGGCGAATTTTCCAGGCGACTTCTATTGAGGCGTCTCGGAATCCGATGGATTTGCTCCGCTCGATTTGATCGACAGGACCTTGGTTTGCTTGGAGGTTGTCCCGAACATCTATCTCTAGTTCCGTGAAAAATTCTTTCTTGAAAAGAGTGATGGGCTAACGTGGCCTTACTTGGGCTTTTCCTATAACTTCTCCTCTGGTAACCAAGGCGGGCTCCATTCGCTGTCGTCTGGTCGTCCTCAGGGCGACCATCGAACTCCCTGCTCAGCATCAGGCGAGAATCAGGCAATATCTGATTTCTGCGTCTCCTCCTCCTCCTTTTATTTGCACCTGGAGGATTCTGTGCCGCTCTTGCGCATTGGATTCTCCAATTGCCTTTCTTCTTCTCCTTCTCTCTCTTCTCCGCGGGTCCATTGCAGCCGGGGGTGTTCGATCTTCTTGAACGAGATGTTTTCTGCTTTCTCCATGCCAAACCCTCGGAATCGTAATTTCTATCGAATCTTCTCTTCCGAGGATTTGACAATTAGCTACTGACATATGTCTAACAGAAGTTAGCTATTGATAATGTTAGGCCTAACAGAAGTTTACTGTTGAAAACAATTAATATGGATAACAATAGGCATATTATATGCCATATCTTAGCAATGAAAAACCCAATGTCACCGTAATGGGGCCATGAAAACACCTTGCAATGGTAGGGGAAGCCGGGATGGGTTGCAAAAGTTTATACCTTTTATTAGGAGTTTTAGCATAAAAGCTACTTATAAGAATGCGCCCTTGGTCTGTACGTTTATCCGGCTGGCCGTCCGTCCGTCCGTCCGTCCGCCGTTTGTACGATAACTTGAAAACGGATGAACTTTTTTAAATTCTGTTTTCAGAAATATGACCATCAAAGTCTTAGCTCGGCCGTATCAACTTTTCAGAATTTTTCGTGGACACCTTCAAGTCGAATTCACGTGCTAAAACAGTGAGTGTAAAGAATTCAAAGATACTGGCATGTCATATAACAATCGATTTGTCAAGAAGGAATACATTGTTACTTTCTGTTCATCTTTCAAGCATTATTGACATCGGCGCGCGCACGTGAAATCGCTTTGTCGACGCACGATTGCTCAAGTCTCATAATCTATAAGCTTATCATTAAGAAGCGGAAAAATGGAGCTACTTATTGGTTTTATTTTACACACGATTTGAATTACCCTTCACCATTTCTACATTTTTTGAGGTAGAAGGTTGAAATTTGGAATGTAGCTTGCTATGGGCATGTGCACTTTCACTGTTTAGTTTGGTTTTGATTAGCCACTAAGGTCGGAGTTTTGGGGGTGAAAATTAGAGGAGACCGAAAGATCTAGGTGTATTTATGCATATAAAGGAGTGAAAATCGGTACGCAGATTCCTATAAGCAAGATCTCCATTCTATAAAGATTGTTTTCTCGAGGTATCCATGCCTTCCCGACTTGGTAGCGGAAATACATCGAAAAGATGGGGACTACATTCAAAAATAGTGTTCCAACTCTGTCTGTAATAAAGGAGCTGTAAAAAATATTTCCGGTTTTCATTTGACTGACCCTCGTAAGTAGAATAAGATTGGAGCTACTTATTGGTTTTATAATGTCAGTCCGTCCCCTTCATAATTTCTACATTTTTTGAGGTAAAAGGCTGAAATTCGGAATGTAGCTTACTATGGGGAAGTCCATCTGCACTATTTAGTTTGGATTTGTTTGGTATACGGGGTCGGAATTACGGGGGTGGGATTCAGAGAGGGCAACATATCTATGTGGTATTTAGGTACGTAAAGGCGTGAAATTCAGTATCCAGATTCCTCTAGGCAAAATCTACATTACTATGAAGTTTAGGCCTAGTTGTTCCATTGGGGTCGGATTTGCGGGGGTGGCAGTCATTTGGTGTTTAGAACTATGGCAACATATGGCATGTGATATATCATACGTTCGGAAATGATGAGAAAGGAAAGAAGATACAAGATTTTTTTACATCTTTTACATATAACGTTCGAGAAAATCAATTTATTGATTAAAAAAACTTGGGAGAGGTAAAAAGTGCAGATAAAGTGGTAAAAATAGATGACTTGCCTTATCCTATTCGGGAGGCGGGGGGGGGGGGGTGACTGAAATACTTTTTAATAAACGTATAAATGTATTTCTGCTTCACTGCTAAAGCTCCTCCTTGGAATGTTTACAAGATTTTTTTTTTCTATTACCGTTCTGATCAAAATGAAAAACAATATTTTCTTATTATTGATACACTGGTTGAGCAATTATATAAAAATAACGAACAGGATATAAATAAAACAAAATGATGTAAAAAAAAATCAATATATGTCTTGTGTTGCAACTTGCCCCGTCACAGGGGGAAATTGCAACGCTGCTCGAGGTAAGTTGCAAAAGTTGCATCATTTTTATCATTTGGTTTTTCACCCTTTCTGGGGCCTTACGCCTAAGCCAAACATAGAACATATCTTTTCCTGCACAGTCTCAGTGGGACCACATCTTGCAATTGGTACACTGTACCCATTCTTCAATCTTTTCATAGTGCTTACAACAAACCAAACAAACGTTATCCTCATCTTCAGAGCAACTGTGGTTTGGAAATTTCAACTTTCGCTTACTTGAAGATTTATGCTTCTTTGATTTGGAGCCTTTTCATTATCCTTGCGCTTGCCTTTTCTGTTATTTTTCTTCAATTGCTGCTTTCTCAGGAGTATCATTGAGAATGGCACATTTTCTCCTTTTTCTTCAACACCTGTTGCAACAAGACCCAATACAACATTGGAAGATAAACCTAAAGCACCTCACCAATGGGTTTCGATTATGAGAAATCATTGGATCATCGTAATGCTACGATAACTCATCTACAACCATCAGATAGTTTGGACAGGAGAAATCCTCGATCTGTAAGCCGGGTGCCCGCCTCCCATTGGGCTTTCAACTTTGACAATTTGGTTGTCTTTAAGACACCTTGTGACAGCATTGCTGTCCGGGTGTCTGCGATAGCCCAACTTCGTAAAGGCATCGGCCATGATAGTCGAGGTTCCTGGTTTCGAACCCAGGTCGCAGAATTTTTTCCTTTCATTTTTCGATAAAAAAATTAACACATCATGTTTGGAGCTCATCTCCAGTCTATATTTATTTATTTATGTAAAGGCAATGGTAACCAACCTGTTCTGTGCGGTTGAAACTGACCCGCGAAGAACGTGTTGTGAGATAGCAGCAGAGGAGTTTTTGGCGTCTGGCTGCGTTGAGTAAGTTCAAAAATACCTTATGAATTGCCAACTGCCAACAAGACCAGGCCTTTGGAGTCCGCACGTCTCTATTGCCAGGAATAAACAGGAACCTCATTGCACCAAATCGCCAGCTGCGAAGAAAAATACGTCCCTATGATTTTGTAAACAGCCCCTAGACAGCATCCTTCCCAGGATCCCCACCCTTTCACCCCAAGAAGATGATACGGTGGTCCTCAGCCAAAGATAATTCATAGTCTTTTCTTGGCACAAGAGACCAAACCATCAATGTAGAACGTTATTGTGCTGAATTGCAATAACAGATGCATCAGAAGTTGCAGCAGAAATAACCGGCTTTTTAGTCAACAGACATAGTGTTCTTGTGCTCCAAGGCAACGTCCGTCCTCCTGTCGCACAGCGAACGATGCTGGCCACTAAATGCTTTAGGCAATGCCTCATCCTACCTATTCCCCGGACTTATCTCCTATAGACTATCATTTCTTTCGTTGCCTGGCCCACTTCCTATCAGGGAAACCGTTTCGAGGATTCCCCTTGCAGTTGATGATTTCTCAGATCCCAACCGAAAGGTTTTTTTCGTTCAGAGATCATGGCCTTACTGGACAGATAGCAACTACACTGAGTTAGCAAAACTCATGGGATAGCAAGCACATTGATTGACGGGCATGGCTTACGAATTCACAGGGATAACGGATTCTGGGAATGGACCATTAGACATTGTGGGAAGAGCTTGGATAAGTGATTAATCAGAAATGGCACGTCGTCGCGAGTTGACGTCTTTTGAACGGAGTATGATAGTAGGTGCCCGACGCATGGGATGTTCCATTTCGGCAGTAGTGCAGGAATATGGCTTTCCCCGCTCAACTGTCTCCAGGGTGTATCGGGAATGGCTGGATGAAGGCATCACAGTCCACAACAGGCACCATACCGGGCGTCCAGCTGCCCTGAATGATCGTGACCGGCGACACCTGGGACGAATGAATCAGAGAGACAGGAGCGCAACAGTGCAGCAAATCACAGACCAGTTCAATACTGGCCGCACTAGAAACGTCTCTCGGTGGATAATCCGTCGGAATCTGCACGCCCTCGGGTTTGGCAGCCGTCGCCCTACACGGGTGCCAATGCTTACCCAGCGTCATCGGACACTCCGGTGTGCATTTGCCACCAACCATCTTGGCTGGACTCTGCAACAGTGGTGTAACGTCATATGGTCAGATGAGTCACGATATCAACTGTACCACGCTGATGGGAGGCACCGTGTGTGGCGCAGACCTCACGAAACGATGGATCCCGCATGCCAACAGGTAGTGGTGCAGGGTGGTGGGGCGTCAGTGATGGTCTGGGGTGCATTTTCCTGGTTTGGAATGGGCTCTCTGGTTATCCTGGACCAAACGTTGAATGGTCCACGGTATCGTCAACTCATCGGAGACCATCTGCACCCGTTTTTGACATTTCAACACCCTGACGACGTAGCAGTCTTTCAAGATGACAATGCTCCACCATATCGCTCCAATGTCGTTCGCGAATGGTTCGAGGAGCATGCAGGAGAGGTCCAACGACTGAGCTAGCCAGCCCGGAGCCCTGACATGAATCCCATCGAGCATATCTGGGATGCTGTTGAAGTCAGGCTCCGGGCACTGGATCATCCGCCCACGAACGGGCAGCAACTATCTTCGGCTCTGCAGACTATCTGGTGTCAACTGCCTCCAGAAGTGTACCAGGGACTTGCAGACTCACTACCACGCCGTATTGCTGCACTCCACAGGGCCAGAGGTGGCCCGACCAGATATTAAGTAACTATCCCATGAGTTTTGCTAACTCAGTGTACATATCGATTCATAAAGGGATTACTTTGAGTAGGCAAGTTAGCATTATTTTTAGTTATTCACTTCCAAATGTGTTGCACATTTTCAAGACATTTCATTCGCAACGACCCAGTAGTAATTGAGGCAGGCGAGATGTCTGCATAGCGCACAGTGAATTGTATTAAAAATTGCAAACTCAAAATTAAGTGATTCAGTATTATAAATGAACACGCTCCATATACTGCACAAAATATAATTCAAATATTATACATCAACTTAGATATGTGAAAGAGGAACGATAATCGTTTTCCTACTTACGCATGCGTCCTAATAAAATTCATATATAAATCAATTTTAAACCTTTCAAATGACAATATTTTCCCTATTAAGAACAATGAAGTTCATCTTCAGTGTCTATAATCCATGACTTGTCTGCATTTTTCGACCTGTACTTTCGTTGAAGTTGTCAAAAGCACAAAAATTCAGACACCACTTTTAAATTCCAATTTTAATCGTACAGATATATAGATTGCATTATTTGAAGGGAGAAACCCTTTTTTGCAACATTTTCATTCAATTTTCAGATATTTGTCGAAATACACCTGCCTTTAACAATCCTCTTCTCGTGTTAAAGAATACTAGAGTCGTGCTCGGGCGATCTCGATAGCGCACTTCTAAAATTTCTAAAAAAATGTAAAATTTAACTTTTATAAAACAAGTTTAAAAGCAGATAAACTTTGATGATAAAAAATAACAATGGAGACGGTTTTTCAATTCCTGATAATTAAGGAACCCTTTACGATAAAAAATGGGACAGGCGGTTTTTTTTTTTTGTAAGTGACTTACGAAAAACAAACTTCTTCTAAAGATTAACAACACCCAGATGCCCGTCTGCCATAGTTGAAAAGAATTTTTTTTAAGATTTTCAGGAAAGTGTGACGAAGAACAAGGCCTAAGTCTAATCGGATGTGAAAACAATAACAGCAACAGATCGTTGAGACATGAAA
The DNA here is from genome assembly GCA_023313115.1 of Rhysida immarginata. Taxonomy (NCBI): domain Eukaryota; kingdom Metazoa; phylum Arthropoda; class Chilopoda; order Scolopendromorpha; family Scolopendridae; genus Rhysida; species Rhysida immarginata. Next base: position 34,311 of record JAHWFO010020902.1, read on the forward strand.
CTACTTCGCCCCAAGAGAATCATGCTGTGATGAGACACGACATCTGGCGTTCGACACGATTGATCTTTCCCCGAAGGCTTTTAGTAGAGCGTCTTTCTTGTCGTTTCTTCTGTCTTCCTGTGAGAGGAGCAGAAAGGGAACAACAGAGGAAAGAAAAAACGACATCTACCAGGTCAACCACCTCAAGACGCTTTATTAGTGCTTTGTTATGTCAAGAGAAAATAGATTTAAAAAATAAACACTTCAAAGAAAGATAAACTCAAGAAGCAGAATTGCTTATAGAGAACTAAAATGCGCTTATTTACAACTATGCCACTATCAAAGCTGAAAAGTGATTCTTAAAGGTATACATAGAAGCTAATGAAATTAAATAAAATAAAAGCTTAGGAAATTATAGTTTTGTAATAAAAATAATAATTATTGATAAAATTTAATTTTCACAGGGAATGCTTGCTTATTGCTAGAGAAAATGAATTTTTATCTTACTAGATATTATATTTATACATACAATAATGTTTGACAAGAAGTAAATTTTAGTCACATTTTACAGGGTGACCTAACACCTACCTATCAAGATTTAACGTCAATGTTCCAGTCAGTAATAAGCCTGTTCATGAAAATTATGTGGTATGTCGCATCAAAGCATAAGAACGCCAGTCGACGCCACATCCATAGTGCTTGGGATTATCTTGTGCAATGACATTCTATCCGTAATGTTCATGAAACAGTTCGGAAATGGCAGATGTGCACCATCTTGCAAACATTGCTGGTATATGAGATCAGATTATAGCAGAGCCTTTGAATGATAAGAATGAACTAGTTCTCAAGCATATGTCTGCTCTACCTCAGCGTTGACACATTTCCTTTCGTAAAATGCAACGTACAATTGGCCATGAGCAGAAACGGGCTGAGCCGAATAGTCCCATTTTGTGGCCTGCTTGCTCTTGGACTTTGTTGACTATCATAGCGATCGAAAGCTGAACTGGGAACTGGCATCGACGCAACTGGAAAGGCAAACTACTATCACTTGTAAACAAGGGTATTTTCTTTTCCGTGCATATTGCCCGTGGTTGATACCATTGTTGATACAAACACGACAGCCCTATTGTTCTACTCGACATGATGTGGAGAATCTAAGTGCATGCCTCCAATCGTTTACTTCGGTGAGGTTCACGATTTCGTGTTTTGAAATTGTTTTTAATTTCTACCACTCAACAGCTTGGTTTTTTGAAAGTAATTTTTTATTATGGCCTATTTGACTTGCATTGTTGGGCATGAAATACACATTGTTGGTCCGCGCATATTATTGGAAACGCAATTTGCTCATTAGTGAACAAGCAAAATCTTGGGGGCAGCAGTCCTATGGAGGCAGAGTCTGTGCCTGTGTACTGAAAAATATTGGATTTTTGAAATTCTCACTTCGGGTTCTTAAAGACCATTAAGAAGTGGAATAGGAATGTCTGTAAGACCCACTCTCTATCTCTTTGTCTTCATCGATAAAATTGGGTTCAAAACTTTAGAAGTTCCATACTTTCAGGGCTTCTATCTCCTAAACGGTTGGATCAATTGAAAAAACACCAAGATAAAACATTTCTCGAATGTTGTGTGAAATCTGAATATACCATTAAAATAGGGTTCCTATTTAAGATTTGAAAGTTACCCCTCCCCCTCTCAAGGGGGGGGGGGTAAATATTTGGCTAATGAATTTCCCACGCAACGTAATTCATTTTTGATTTCGGACAATTTTTCGTATAATGCTTTGTTTTCGAGA
>JAHWFO010020902.1:36481-79214 GCA_023313115.1 Rhysida immarginata
CATTTTTGATTTCGGACAATTTTTCGTATAATGCTTTGTTTTCGAGACATTTCGAGATGATGTCTACACTTAAATAGACCACCCTGTATAAACACTGCCTTGCCAAAAACACCCGGACACCCCTATATACAAGGTCTTTATAATTAAAGTTCAATTTTGACATGGCCATAAAAAAAAAATTACTGGACCAAAAGCTATAATACTTGGTAATATTATACAAGAGGGCATGGGAAGTTCATACCCACCAAAAATAGCTCAAAAGGTCACCACCAGCATGGAATGGCGCTCTATGCAATATTCGTATACGAAATTAGACACGAAGACACAGGTTAACAAGTCTTTAATCGTTACTAAAATTAGTTACATGTTGAATGTGGCCTCCACCATTTACTGAAAGCATGTTGAATGTGTCTTCGTGTCTAATTTCGTATACGAATATTGCATGCTGGTGGTGACCTTTTGAACAATTTTTTTTGCTGGGTATGAACTTCCCATGCCCTCTTGTATAATATTACCAAGTATTAAAGCTTTTGGTCCAGTAGTTTTTTTATGGCCATGTCAAAATGGAACTTTAATTATAAAGACCCTGTATATAGACGTTTTGTCGAATATCTAGAAAAATGCTTCACTAATTATCCAGAAACTTCCGGGGTGTAAAGAGCATATTATACCTCATATATTTTAGCGAAGATTTTTCCCTAAGGCAAATAGGGGACTAGTAACAAATTAAACAAAAAATATTGTTTGGGACCATCCTGTAAAAAATAATGCTTGAAATGCATTGAAGCCGTTAGCATTTGATTATAAAGGTTGAATTATTGCTAGCACCCGATGGTCAGGTGAATTTTCCGTTTCTAGGCCTCGAGATGACCACGCTCCCGATGAGAAAGACAGGCCGCAACACTGAAAAGCCCCAACACTGACCATAGTGGTCTGAGAAACAATCCAACTTTCATTGTATCCATCTTGGATTTTAATAATCAGTGTTTACGCGCGAAGCTAGTTAAACTGTCTCAAGAAGGTTTGGGAAACTCGCTTAATCTGAGACAGATTCTAACGACTGAAACCGGTTTCGTTTAAACCTGTTGTGTACGCACTTGAAAATCGGAACTAGTTCAGCAATCTAAACTTGTTTGGAAATGCTAGTGCGGATGTGGCATTGAAAAAGTTGTCTCGTTATAAGAAGTGCCTTAGTAACAATGGCGATATGTAGAAAAGTTGTGTTAGCTGTTTAGTATTATTGCAAACATAGTTTTATTTTGATTTATTTTGTTTTCTGTTGAGATACGCCCAAACGTTCTTTACAGCCGTGACCATCGACAGAGAATGTTGCATCATAAAGCTTAATACATTGTTGCATCATCATAGACAGTGCATTGTTATTCGTATTTCTACCAATAATAAGCCTTGAATTTGCGACTATCTATGATGATGGAACAATGTACAGGGTGATTCAGTCAATTTCGTACGATTCTAATGCTCCTTCCCTCATAGTCTAGGGCTGCATGACTGTAGATGGTGTTGCTAAGTTGTGCATACCGAAAGGACGTGTGAATTCGGAAGTTTAACAAGAAATGTTAAACTTTATGATTTGTGCGACGATGATTCATTTTTCAATAGCATGGCGTATCATGTCACACATCGAAAAGCACCATGAAATATCTCAGTAAAAAGCAAATTCATGTCCTTCCTTGGCCGATCAATTCCCCGGATATGAATTCAAATGGAAGTTTGTGGTAAATTATGACTAAGTAAATCGAAGCTCCAAGTACCAAGACAGAACTTATTTAATGTATAAAAAAAGTTTGGGCATCTATCAGGGCAAATGTCCTGTACTTGTCAACAGTATGCCTGCCAGGTTAAAAGCTGTCATCAGAGCAAAAGGGGAGGGGGTTTCTAGAAATTAAGGCGTCGACTACTAAGGTCATTTTGCGCCTTTTACACAAAGGTTATGTCTGTACGCAGCCCGGGACAAACACAAACATTCATGCCCACGGCGGAATTCGAACCCACGGCCAGGCGGACTCGAGAACTAGAAAGCTTACGCCCTATCCCTCTCGGCCACCTGGCCGGCCAGAGCAAAAGGAGAAGTTAGTCAATATTAAGAACTGTCATAACCAGGAAATTTCCTTTGTTTTGTTTGTATAACTTCATTTGTCTGATTATTTCATTTTTCTTCTGACTTATTCTAATTTTTTGAACCGGCTTGTGACCGTATTCTAATTTTGTGATTTCAGATGTACTGCTTTATTGTACAATTAAACATCTTCTTTTAACTACCATTTAGATAAATAAAAGTAAAATGTTTGATTTCACATATGAAGCCTAAAATAAATAAAGTGAATTATGCTAATAATCTGAGTCAAAGTTGTAAGTCTTTCTTGGCTTTTGAGATTTTCTCTAAACAGCCATTCGTTGTAGTTGCTTCTGTAGCCTCTAATATCCAACGTTTAGCACATTTTTGTAGAAAAGTGCTTACGTGATCGGCTTGTGCGTCCTTCCGTCTGTAGACACAGTTCCAACAATGCATTGCGTTTGCAATGAGGAGTGTGGACCGAGGCCAACGAGAGACAGGCCTGGACACTCAAAAGTTATCTGACCATCGGGGCCCGAGCAACAATCCAACGTTCTTTGTTTTTAATAAATGAAAAACGCCTGCTATTAAAATCTAAGATGGAGACAATGAAGTTTACATTGTTGCTCGGACCCCGATGATGAGGTGACTTGAGTGCCCTGGCCTGTCTCTCTATGGCTTCGGTGTGGACGTAGAGACGAATTGTTGATGGCTAGAGCGGACAATTCATCCTCGCGTTGGGAAAAACCCACAGGTGCTCCTCGTTTCAGCTCCGCACATGCTCTATCGATTGTTGGTTTTGTTTGCGTGTACGATGCACGTGATAGACGATTACTGAAAGGGGATATCGCTCCGGATTGCCTAAACCAAAATTATGAGGGGAGTTCCGAAAGTAAGTTTCGTCATTTCTTTCACACGAAAACTTTATTGCCAAAAAAAAAATATACCATGGCATCATGAACACCATGCACTATTTTTCGACATAGTCGCCACCGACATTTCGACATTTGTCATAGCGTGCAATCAGTTTGAAGAAAGAGTAGCAGCAGGCAGGCGTGCCCGAGGATATCTGTGTGAGCCTTGCAGTGTGTGATTTTGCGTTGTCGTCCAAGAGCACAACACCTTCACTCAAAAGCCCTGGTCTCTTTCGTCGAATGGCGGACCTGGGTTTGTTGAGGGTGTCGCAGTAGAGTGCCGCATTGATGATCCCTTGATGGAGGAAATCAATGAGAATCACACATTTCGCCTCCCAGAACACTTTTGCCATATCTTTACTGCGGGAGGTGACACTTTGAATTTTTCTCTCACTGGTGAACTGGGATACGACCAAGTTGTCAGTACACGTGTGTCTGCCATCGTGATTTGTACTCGAATACCCTCGGGCACGCTACGACAAATATCTCAATGTCGGTGGTGACTATGTCGAAAAATAGTGCAAGATGTATAGTTCATGATGTCATGCTGTATTTTTTTGGCAATAAAGTTTCCGTGTGAAAAAAAATGACGAAACTTACTTTCGGAACAACCCTTATACTTGAGGATATGGTCTTAAGATTCTCACAAAGCATTGCGTTGTTAACGTAGACTTTCGCGATTCAAGCGCCAGCTGATGAGGACTTCCTGGATTGCACCTCGCAACCCGAGATTAGGTGTCTGCTGTTATTTACACTCAAAATCTAGCGCTAGTGTAGCAAAAGTCTACCCATTGTTAACGACTCTTACCACTGTTAAAGATTCGTAGCGTTGGGGAAGTTATAAGTTCTAAGACCACACCTTCTTTTGAATAGGCTTAACCCATGATGGTCTATAGAAATACAGGGTGATCTAAAAGTCAGTTCACCCAAAGTTCATACATATAAAACTAGTTGAGATGCCTGTCTTCGCCGAGCTTTTCAAGGCAAAACGAAGGCGGGGCATCAGTATCTATCTACTCTAGGTATATACCAATATTGTTTAAGGTTGATCCTCGAACTCGTTAAGTGTCATTGTATCAGCTGGGCGAATGGGAAATTGTCGACGTTTGAACTCTACAAAATGATCAGCCGCCTGTAACGGTATTAAAATGAATTGCCTGCGTTATCCCCGCTGAGTATTTTCGCTTGTATTGAATCTGATTATTCGGAATTGGCTGCTGTAGTGTTTAATACCCAAAACGTTCAACCTAATGACCGTCGACCCTACAATTTACTGACAACTTCGGACGTTGCTGTGGTTTTTTACCCGGCAGGGTTTCAGTGATTATGGTGATATTATTTTGCGCCAGCGCACAGAAAGTAAGAGTTCGCTGGATTTTAGAAAATCACCCATGGTATGAACCTCTGCACTGTGCTTATATTTCCGTACGGAACGCAAGGGTGGCATTTTTCTGTGCGGTCGAAGAACAATGTTCATACCAAACGTGTTACATGGGGGTGGCCGTGGCCTGGTTGTCTCGTCGGTCGGCTCGCCTGAGTTAAGCGACTTCAGGCACGGCCAGCTGCTGGCTGGATGACAGCCAGTGGCTTGAGGACCGCTGGGTGTGACGGCTATTTGAGGCACAGCTGTTGGGGGACTTTAGTTTCACCCATTTGCTGAGTGACCAGTGCTGGATGTCCAGCAGCTGGTGATAGACACTGGTTTGTTCGTCCGCCAGCAGTTCTTCCATCATTAACCCCCCGTGCTTCGGAGGGCACGTTAAGCCGTCGGTCCCGGCTGCTACAAGATGACAGTAGCTAGTTAGTTACTGAGATGGCGCAGAACTCCCTCGAAGGAGTAAGTGGCGCAGATTATCGTTCTGCGATAATCTACCCTCTGTACAAGATAAGATAAGATAAACGTGTTACATACACCCGTTTTATGCTTCCGATCTTCAAATTTGTCACGTAAATGTTTAAGCTCGGCGAAGACGGGCATATATAATAAAAATCGTACCTTCCCTTCTTCGCCGAGCTTGTCAAGGCAAAACGAAGACGGGAAAACGAGTTCTTTCTGTTTAAAAGGTGCATTCTGAAGGATTCGAACCCCCAATATCAAGGTTGTCGAACACGCCATGTAACCAACGCGTTAAAGTAGCATTGCAAAAATGTAAGTAATTTTTTTTCATTTCAAAGGTTTCGTGCCCGGCGCAACCGAGCAGAGGCAATAAGTAACATTAAACACCCATAGATTATAGGAAAAGAAATATATTTAGTAACTCGCATTTCCAGAATCTGCCTTTGCATAGCAATTCTGCATGTTTGCGATTGAATGGGGGTATTACAAGTTGAAATTACATTCACATCCAGGCCTAGCTTGAACTTTGAATGTGCCGTTCGCCCGACCAAAGTGCTGCAATTCCACTCGTTGCCGTTGCCAGGGCAATTTTGTTTTCCAGTCGAACAGTCGCCAGCACTTTTTCCAAAAATGATTTACCGGTTTGGCCAGGACTGTCCAACAACAGTCTCCCTTTCTGGCGTCTCATTGCATATCGCATGTAATATGTGATTGTTTACCATCAGCTGTTATTCATTTAAGAGCGATATTTGATCCCCCAACTCTTGGAATCTTGCCTGAAGGTATGCAGTCTCCAGCGATTTGAATCCTGGAACGCTTCAATTTCTTGAACAGCGAACTGATGCAATTGAGGCATCCCTGGATAATCCTTGAGTCGGCGTTCATTGTTCGTCAGATATTGGTCCAAATCTCTTAATGTGAGATACTGCACTTGAATATTGCTTGCTTCTGGGTTGAATTGATGCTGATGTCTTTATGCACAACTATTCCACATTCGCTTAGGTTCCTGGGGACTTACTATGCCAGAATGACTGCAAATAGATGTCTTGAGTTGTCAAATCTGGAAAGCAAATGCTTCACGCATCGCATGCAACGATGCCATTCTTCATCACCCTTTAGCAACCTTAGAGGTTCGAAGCTCCTGGAATGTATCTTGCATTACACCAACAACTCTTCGAAGATCTTCAAATGATTTTGGACCACGAACATAGCATAGTAATCGATGCTGTCGACTTCCAGACTCCGTTGGATTCGCATAGGCTTCTTCGACTTCCGAGATTGTCTGAAATTTTCGCTTCTTCGGAGGTCTTACCCTATTCATCAGGAATCATTAATCACACTGTTAATTAATTGTTATTACACACATCAAACAATTATCGAGCTATTTTTCGAATCTCTCACACGTAGAATTGAAGTAGATAATTAGTGTTATATTGTTAAAAAGAATAGAGATTTTTAATTGTTTTCTTTTGTCGCGTCATTTACTTTTGGTTGGACGGGTACCACAACCAACACCTCCTAAAGAGAAGGCCTGCGGACAAAAGGTGTATACATTGTTACATCATCATCAAGCGGCTATTGTTAATCGTATTTTTATCAATAATAAAATCTTGTAAACATTCCAAGGAGGAGCTTTAGCAGTGAAGCAGAAATACATTTATACGTTTATTAAAAAGAAATTACCCCCCCCCCCCCCGCCTCCCGAGTAGGATACGGCAAGTCATCTATTTTTACCCTTTCATCTGCACTTTTACCTCTCCCCAAGTTTTTTTTAATAAATAAATTGATTTTCTCGAATGTAAAATATAAAAAATGTAAAAAACCTCGTATCTTCTTTCCTTTCTCATCATTTCCGAACGTATGATATATCACATGCCATACTTCAAAGGTCCAAGTGACTGCCACCCCCGCAAATCCGATCCCACTGGAACAATTGGGCCTAAACTTCATAGTAATGTAGATCTTGCCTACAGGAATCTGGATACTGGATTTGACGCCTTTACATACCTAAATAGCACGTAGATATGCTGCCCTCTCTGAATCCCATCCCCGTAATTCCGACCCCCGTAAACCAATCAAAACCAAACTAAATAATGCAGATGGACATACCCATAGTAAGCTACATTCCGAATTTCAACCTTCTACCTCAAAAAATATGTAGAAATTATGAAGGGGACGGACTGACATTATAAAACCAATAAGTAGCTCCATTCTTATTCTACACACGAGGGTCAGTCAAATGAAAATCGGAAATATTTTTTTACAGCTCCTTTATTATAGACAGAGTTGGTACACTATTTTTCAATGTAGTCCATCTTTTCGATAGGAATGGATATCTCGGGGAAAAAAAATCTTCATATAACGGAGATCTTGATTATAGGAATACGCATACTCAATTTCACTCCTTTATATGCATAAATACACCTAGACCTTTTGGTCCCCTCTAATTTTCACTCCCAAAACTCCGACCATAGTGGGCTAATCAAAACCAAACTAAATAGTGAAAGTGCACATGCCCCTAGTAAGCTACATTCCGAATTTCAACTTTCTACCTCAAAAAATGTAGAAATGATGAAGGGTGATTCAAATCGTGTATAAAATAAAACCAATAAGTAGCTCCATTTTTCCGCTACTTAATAATAAGCTTATAGATTATGAGCACTTGAGCAATCGTGCGTCGACAAAGCGATTTCACGTGCGCGCGTCGATGTCAATAATGCTTAAAAGGTGAACAGAAAGTAACAATATAGTCCTTCTTGACAAATCGATTATTATATGACATGCCAGTATCTTTGAATTCTTTACACTCACTGTTTTAGCACGTGAATTCGACTTGAAGGGGTCCACGAAAAATTCTGAAAAGTTGATACGGCTGAGCTAAGACTTTGATAGTCATATTTCTGAAAACAGAATTTGAAAAAGTTAATCCGTTTTCAAGTTATCGTGCAAACGGCTGCCGGACGGACGGACGGATGGCCGGATAAACGTATAGACCAAGGGCGCATTCTTATAAGTAGCTTTTATGCTAAAGCTCCTAATAAGCCCTAAATTTGGCCGCTTGATGATAATGTAACAATGTATACACCTTTTGTCCGAAGGCCTTTTGTCCGAATTCTGATTTTAATTTAACGTAAGTAATTTTTTTATTATGGCCTAATGTTGCAGAAACTTTGCTTTGCATGAGATATACATTGTTGGTCCGCGCATATTGTTGCTCATGCATTGTCGCTTCAGGACGGACGGATCAAGCAAAATATATGTATAGATTGCAAATTGCTAAAAATTTTAGTCTTTGGCTTCATGATTCAAAATTCTTAAATTGGCTTTTTTAATGAATTTGAAATTATAATAAACCTGTCAATTTTTTACCAATTCGTTTTCATTATATCATCTTTTTGAATTATTAAATCTCTTAAAACTTAATTAACACTAGAGAGATCCCGTCAAAACTTGACGGTAAACAACCCATCCCCATCCTCTTTTCCCTGTAATGTTGTTTATTGATATCGTCGTTAATTGTTTATGTAATGGTTGTTGATTTGATCATCAAAGGTAGCAAAGCTGTTGATAGTGACGCCATTGTGGAAAGGATTGTTTGGTTTGCCAGCGAAAGAATTTCCAATTGTAAATAAGCGCTAATTAATAGTAATATCGAAGACGAAAACTAAATTTGACAAATCTACAGACTAAGACCTTTCATTTAAGACCAAAATGAATATTAGAGGTGCATTTGTTTTCTTCAACGAACTGTCGAAAGAATCAGCCTTGCAACTTAAATATATAGATGTTGCTCAGACGACAATAGTCAGGTGACGTTTCAATCCGTCGCCAACAACGGTTAAACGTGCAACAATAATGCAAAATTATCAGTTTTTATCCTATTATTATGCATGCGCTTAAAGGAATTTTGAATTGTAAATTAGCGCTTATTTATGGTAATAATGGATAGGAAAACTAAATTTGACAAATTTAGAAATCAAGACCTTTCATTTAAGACCAAAATGAATTTTATAGATGTAGTAGTTTTCATCTAGGAACTGTCTAAAGAATCAGCCTTGCAATTTAAATATATAGATTACTAGCTGATATGCCCGGCGTTGCTCGGTCTGTTTGTTCGATGAAATTTTCCATTTATTAAGCTATGGTCTCTCAAATCATTATATAGTAATTTTACTTCTATAAACGAAATGTATTAATAAAATAATACAGGATGTGCATAAAAGGTCTGACATATTTTATCTGTTTATTACCAAAAAACTAATAAAGATAAACAGAAACGGATTTCAATATATGAAATTGTAACTGAAAAAGTTTTATTAAACCAAGTTAGTAGACCCCAACGTGTGCTCCTTGGGTCACACGGAGGATATCCAGCCGATAATCAATATCTTGCCATGTTCTTTTGAGCATATCGACATCCACCTTGTTTCGCTTCAGTTCCCGCACTCTAGCGGCGAAATTGTGAAACAGAACAAAACTTTTTCAGTTACAGCTTCATATATTAAAATCCGTTTCTGTTTTTCTTATTTGTTTTTTGGTAATACACAGATAAAACGTGCCAGACCTTTTATGGACACCCTGTATTAATACGTTAAATTAAACTTACAACAGTATGTAAATAGAAGTGCGCCATCTGGCATCGCCATCTAGTGACATTCTTTGAAGTCTATTCAATTTTACGAAAAATAAGAATAACTTCATAAATTGATAAAAACAAGGTATAAAAAGTACCCAGAATAGAGGACAGTAACTTTAACTAGGTACATGGAAAGTTTCGTGGAGATTCATTGAGTATTTTCTGAATTGTAAAAGGACAAACATTCCAACGAACTCTGATTTATATATATATGGATTACTTCAACGTAATATTGTTATTCAAAAGAATTTTCGAATATACAGGGTGGCCCATTTTAAAGTTTCCCCTGGAATATCTCGTAAACAACACATAGGATCGAAAAAAGTTGCGCAAGAAATTTTTTTGTCTCGGAGGGAGCAATCGAATGGTACTAAAATAGACCCCTCTCCCCACTCCCTAGGGTGGGGCGGGAGACAACTTGGAAATCTTACATAGAAACCCCCATTTTTAATGCATATTCGGGTAGTACGTTAAAAAACATGTAACTTTTATTGAACACACTTTTTCAATTCAAGATAAAAAAACAATCAGTAATCGCAAAGCATATTTTTTTTTTGTAATTTTCGAATAAAACACATTGAATTGAAGCTTATTAAATTACGTTTTCAATATTCGTCATAAAATTATCCAATTATACAAAACTGAACTTTCAACTCCTGGGGGTGGGGGTGGGGGATCTATTTTAGCACCATTCGATTGCCCCCTCTGATTCATATAAATTTCATTCGGAACTTTTTTCGATCCCATATGTTGTTTTCGAGATATTCCAGGGGGAACTTTAAAATGGATCACCCTGTATAGTCACTTTACTCTCCATTTAACATTTCGGTACTTTAGCTTTATTCATTCATAAATCAATTTTTGTGATATAAATATATTCACCATATTGCCATTAATGACCGGACACTTTCGATTTTAGACGTTTTGTCGAATATCTAGAAAAATACTTGACGAATTATCCTGAAATTTCAGGGGTGTAAAAATGATGTTATACCTCATATATTTCAGCGAAGGTTTTCTCCCGAAGGCAAATAGGGCACCAGCAAAGAAGTGAACCAAAAAAATAATGTTTGGAATCACCTTGTAAAAAATAATGCTTGAAATGCATTGTAGCTGTAGCATATGCTTAAGAGGCTTGTTTTACTTTTCTGTGTTCATTTGTATGAGAATAGCATGTATATTCATGGAGAAATAAATGTTTCTTTAAAAAGATCGAAATGTTTTCCTAAGTTTTTTGTTTATAACACGCAAGGTTTTCAACCCAATGCAATGCCATTTACAGAAAACTTGACAAACTACAGTACAGACAACACCCTGCAATCAGAATAGACAAATATTAAATATTTGATGAAATATGAGCATATGAAGTCAATATGAAGTCAATATTTTTTCATGTCAGCGTAAGGAGAAGAAGTTGATACTGGTGTCCGATCCAAAAATAAAAGTTTGGAGAAAGCCCCTTTAACGAGCATTTCGTTTATTTTTGAGAGCAAGTGAAATTCAACTCATTCTATCGGCGACATCTTTCTCAATTTTCACGATATATGCTTGGGCTTTTTATAAGAGTAGCTCTATACATTTGGCTAATATATTATGCAAAAGACAATTTGGTAACTCATGCGCATGCGCAGTTAAACATTATTTAGTAAAAATGCTCGCAACTACGGCAAGCATCAATGTCACCAACCGATTGTTGATGCAAACACGACCGGCTAATTGTTCGCACATGCAAGCAAACAAACATAAACCAAGTCTATTTTATATACAGGGTGTTCAAATAAAGTATAACAGTGGAATATCGTGCACACATTTTGCCAAACTTTCAAGATTTCCACCCGAAGCCACATAAATGGGTCGATTTACAGTTTCATGCACACTTTTGGCAAACGTTCATGATTTTCACTGAAGAAATACAGATCGGATCGAAAAAACAAAAAACACGTGTTTAATATTTTTCAAAAAGCTATCCAATGAATCAACACTCTACCCCCCCCCCCCCCCCTGTGGATGACAGAGGGGGCAGCTTTGAAATCTTAAATAGAAATCCCTATTTTTAATGGTATTTTCAGATTGTATCATTTGGTTCCTTAACAACCAATCATTGTAATTTCACCATAGTTGCTCATTCGATGTAAATTACCTAATTGCATCTAAGCCCACCAATCAGAGCTGAGTCCGCCTCACTTGATTGGTGGGTATATAACTTAGTTAGGCCCGTGCTTACTCTGTCTCTGAACAAAGCGAAGAGGGCTAAGTACAGTATCATAGCTCTCATGGGTCGCAACAGTGCCCTCAGCATTGACAACAAGCTACTTCTGTACAAATCGATTATCCGGACCATACTCCTCTATGGCATGCCTGCGCGGGCGACTATCTGTAAAACTAGATGGAGTGAACTACAGTCATTCCAGAGTGTTACCCTGAGGACCATTGCTCAGCTGGACAGAAGGACGGTGAAAAACCAATCCATCCACATGGATTTAAACATGCTACCTATTGCTATTCCTGGACACTGTTTCTTTATTTATTACACAACAATATAGACCACAATACAGATATCCAATTTTATCGATGGATACAAAGATATTCCTATTCTACTTTTTGATGGTCTTTAAGAATCTGAAGTCAGAATTTTGAAAATCCAAAATATTTAAGTACATGTCTTGGAGGCAGCAGTCTTATGAAGACAGAGTGTGTGCTTGTGTATTAAAAATTTTGGATTTTTGAAGTTCTGACTTCGGAACTTAAAGACCTTCAAAAAGTAGAATAGGAATGACTGTAAGACCCACCCTCTATCTCTATCTCTTTGTCTTCATCGACAAAATTGGTTCAAAACTTTAAAAGTTCTACACTTTCAATGCCTCTATCTCCTAAACGGTTGGATCATTGAAAAAACACCAAGAATAAAACATTTCTCAAATGTTGTGTACAATCTGAAAATGTCATTGAAAAAAAGAGATTCCTATTTGAAATTTCAAATTGTCCCCCGCCTCACCCACAAGCGGTGGGGTTAGGGGGTCAAGTTTGGTATCATTTGACAGCGTTTTTAAAAATACAGGGTGGCCCACTTATCTATCGTTGGTTTTGTTTTAGCTTAGTTTTGTTAGTTCTGGACGGAATTTCATGAAATTTCAATATACTGTAGTTAAAATCTAATATTTTATTGCTGCCAAATTTTATAAATATTCGTACAATACAACCAAAGTTCTAAACTTCAACGTGACTAGCTTTATTTTCAATAATTTTGTATAATCGTTCACGATATTCTACCGTTTTCATACTCATCTCAACAGTAATTTCATTAAATGCTGCAGTGATTAGATTCTTTGATGGTTCACGCTTCATTTCAATTCTAAACTTTCGCTGAACCAAGATGAGACTTTTCGTCCATTCATACCATGCCGCAACTTTTGCACGATCACTAACTGCGTAGGCCATGGGTTATTTCGTATAAAATAAAAACTATTAATAGTTATGATCTGAAAAATTAAGAGATAAAATTTTAATGTTTTTTCCACGTGCTAGTAAAATTTCACACAAATTGACAAAGATATTAGGAAACAAAATCCATGATAGATAAGTGGGGCACCCTGTATTAAACACGTATTTTTCGTTCGTTTTTTCGATCCGATGTGTCTTTCTCCAGATATTTGGCAGTTACACTTTATTTGAAACTCCGTGTATAAAGAAACTACACTTTCCATTTAACCTTTTGGTTCTTCAATTTTATTCCTTTAAATTCTTTTTTACGTTAGTTTAATTATTTAGGAACTTACAATTCAGTCTTCATTTAAAGTGTTTTATATGCAAGTTAATTCTAGGTATCCGTGGCTGACGTCTCGCTTGCTGTAACACAAAAATGTTCAACTTTTATCTGGTAAAATCATTTTTCTTATCTCTACCAATTCTATTCCTCTTGTACCTTTGCTGTGTCGAGGATGTTAATATTCATTGAAACTATTTGGAAATTCACCCTAGCAGGGGAAATTCGGTCTAATGCGGCTTATTTTGGTCTCCAAACTGTTAGAAAAGGGACGAACACAAACATACGTTTCTTCAACGGGTTTCGATCCCGTACTTGCTGATCTCGAGAGTGGCAAGACCTGCGCCTTATCGCTCTCGGGCTGTTATTCGAAATTTAATTATTTGAGTTCCCCTGTTATGCATTGATTCGGATAATAGAGACTTTGGTCTTCGATCTTTGATAAACTTGCTGAGAAACTAGGCGAAGTCTTCAATATTGGATAAAGCTTATCTTATTTCTTTTCCTTATTTTTTAACTATTAAGGATACTGGTATTAGAAAACACCAGTATCCTTAATCGTTAGAAAATAAGGAAAAGAAATAAAATAAGCTTTATCCAATATTGAAGACTTAGCCTAGTTAATAGGAAAAAAAATGTTATTGATCTTCGTTATGTGAAACGATTGTAAGGGGTCACATTTCCCCTTTCTACTGCTTTGTGACAGCTACACAGAGAGAGAGAGAGAGAGAGAGAAAAATGGAAATAAATAAAAAAGGAGTGCGATGACGTCAGTGATTAAGCTAATCACCACCCACGTTCCGAAGCCAGGAACTTCCGACGCGACCTTTTGTGACTCGACTCTGGGAGAATCGATACCCACGAAAGGCCAAAGGATGTTTTTCAAACGTTTAGGATTCCATGGAATTCCCGACGGTAAATGGGCCAGCTGGGAAAGATCTATTTATTATCACACGGGAAAGATCTATTTATAAACCACAACTGAATAGATTTCTAGAGCTTGAAATGTTCAAAGGAAGCCGGATATAGCATCTTTTTTTTCATATAAGAAATAAAATTTAATAACTATCTAAAAGGCTATTCTCAGTTAACGGAATATCATTTCATATTACGTTGTTTAGTAAATAAATAATTAATAATCAAACCTTAATATTCTAAGATTTCCAAGAAACATTATCAAAAATGGGGTAGAACTAGTATTTAATTTTCATAGAGTTTTGAAATATAGATATTAAGGATCTATTATAAATAGAAGCTGCAATTAATAAATTCGGGCATTGGCAATATCAGCATTAAATTTTTGCCAAAAGTCATATGATATCCCTATTTTAAATAAAAATGAGGCATTCCCATGCAATTTAATTCCCACCATTACTAAACAGATGTCGCTTGAATGCTGCAGGAATAACTTAAAGAAAACCGCTTTCGGACTTCGAGAACGATACAATTGTTGGGTACCACCTTGCAGGCAAAAATGTTATAGAGACGTTAACCTGCTAAACATCCGCAAATCATCCGTTTAGAAAGTCATCCGGGCGTGGAAATATAAGGGTACGACAAATGTTCAGCCCGGGACTGGAAGACCCAAGATAATGTCCGCCAGAGACAGAAGGGCGCTTCGCAGGATGGTCACTGCAACCCGTAAAACATCGGTTGATGGACTGACAAGATCCTTCACAGAGTCCACTGGAACAAATGTAAGCACCAGGACTGTTTCACAGAGAACTGCATTCACTGGGTTCATAGTAGAGTTGAGGCCCCCACATCCCATATCAGCACATGCAACGCAGCGAGGAGATTGCAATGGTGAAAAGAGAGACGCCACTGGACTCTGGAGCAATAGCGGATGGTTGAATGGAGTAACGAGCCACGATAATCTATCTGGCAATTGTAACGAAGGATTTGATTATGACGAAGCTGTGTAGTGCCCACAGTGAAGTTTGGCGAAGGATTAGTGATTGTGTTGGAGTGTTTTTCGTGGTTTGGTCTGGGAATTTTTTTCTTTATCAGATTCTTAATAACTATTTCCACATAGCTTCCAATTTATTTAAGCACTTGTTATAGCGCTCAATGAGCTTCTGCATAATCACTTCATAAAAGTCTACCGCCAGTGAAGAAAGCCACGCAGATATCACTTCTTCATTGTTGCTGAAATGCCAGTTGGCGACGAACGGGTTCTATTAGGTGAGGTCCGGACTGTTAGGCGGGCGGTCAAGTTGTCCCAAGCAAAAGATCTGATTAGTTGGGATGCAGACGCTCATTGAGCGCTATGTCATGTGTGTTTAAATAAACTTGGAAACTATATGGAAAAATAGTTAAAGATACATGTGTATAGAATCTGGTATAGCAAAAGAGAATGACACGATGAGATGTTCTTCTCGTAACGTATTTTTTTGCAAGGAACATTCAACGAGTCAAATGAAATGTGAGAAATTTGCAGCCAATAACGAATGAGTACTGGGGAAACTGATCATATTTATTTTAGTTATTTCTAAATTGCATCTTACTATACATTTTAAATTACATTAAAAAGCATTTAAAATTTAAAATTCTTGTAATCTTTTAAATGCCACGAGTAGTTAAGGATAAAGAAAAATGTCTTCTAGGGAACATCACGGAGTGATAATAAAATTCCGAACCAAAACTAATATAGGTAACACCTATATCCAATATTATATCGATTATAAAAAAATTACGTGCCAATGTTCATATTCAAATATTTTATACGCACATATTCCACATATATAACCTCTGACAATTAAGTTCGGTGTATGAGTTCACACAACAAAATGCAAAACAGATAGAGGCACATTTACTTTATTGTCCTTCGAAATCATCACCCTGGAAGGCAATACACTTTTGGGATCGGGTGTATAAGTCCTGGAAGCTCCTTAGGGATGGCTTTAAGTTCACGTGTCACATTTGCTTGAATGTCTGGAATGTCCGCAAATCTGTGTCCCTTTAAGACCCGTTTCAGGCGTGGGAACAAGAAAAAGTCTGCCGGTGCCAAGTCTGGTGAATAAGGTGGATGAGTTATGGATACGACCCCTTTGTTGGCCAGAAACTGTTGCACGATTATGGCAGTGTTCCTCTTTGATCCATTAACCACAGTTACGTGCGCACGCTACACCTTCAACTGAAGAAACGAGCATCTGCTAAACCATTGCACGCACAAACGTGACCTGTCTGAACTTGCTTAAACAATGACTGGGCTTGTATTCACATGCATTGTTACTCGCATAAAGCTCGCACAGATTAGGGTGTGACGTCATTCACCGAACTTAATTGTCAGAGTTGTAGGATGAAGAGGAAATTTCCGAAACAGTCGAATAATTTTAGAACAAAAGTTGCTAGAGCCCATAAAAATCAGGTTTAGTTATAGGAAAGTGGCCATGCCCGATTGAATAAAAGTATTCCCAGCGCCCCTATAGTAAGCACTGAGAAGTTACGGAAACTAACTGCTGAACCGTGATAGATGGAGATAAAAATTACAAAGATGGAGAATCACCGATTTAGTAGAAATCCACTCTTTGCATAAAGAAAACAAAATCATAAAAATTCTGAACGGTGGAGAAAAGGTTATGCATGGAAAACTCTGGACACCGTATCTTGAATATTCATACATGAATTTTCTCCCTCGTTTTACGAATTTTATGCTTTGTTTTGTTTGTTTTAAGAGTGGATTTTTACTAAGTCGGTGACACTCTGCATCTTTCTAATTGGAATTTCTCTGTCTGTCACAGTCAAACGTTATCTTTCGTAACTCTTCGGCGCTTACACTAGGAGCACAGGGAATACTTTATTCAATCGGGCATTGCCACTTTCCTATAGATAGACGTGACTTATATGGCTCTGGCACCTTTTCTTCTAGAGTTATTTGGCTGTTTCAGGAATTTAATTTTAGCATGTATAGGTAAGGGTATTTAATGTACTTAAAAAATCTTTAAAAATAAACTTTGGCACATAATTTTTTATAATCGATATATTATTGGATATACTGTAGGTGTTAGGTGATCGGAATTTTTTTTATCACTCCGTGATATTCCCTACTTAGAAAAATAAAAATTAATGCTACGTATATCCGCAGATGAATAGTAAAACGTATATTTCGATATTTTTAGATTATTCATTTCGAAGATATGCAACGGCGATTGGAAACTACGTCAATGAACTATTATGAATTCCTAGATTCTCAACATGGCTATCTCGAAAATTCTTGGCCATTTATCTTTGTCTCATTTCTCTCATCTAAACATAAATATTATTTATAAACTTCTTATTTATAAACTTAATTTGTGAGTTTAGCTAATACTTCTAATTAATCAGTCTTTCGTAAGCTCTTGCCCAATGCGCTTTAAATCAGTGTAAATATTTATAATCTGTAAATATTTATCGTTCCTTAAGTTTTAAAGAAATGTTATACTCTTCGTGGTTTAAATTATCTCTCAAAATCTACGCGAATGTAAAAGTGAAAATAAGAATTTACTTTGGAACAACTCTTAAGTAAAGGAGATTAGCTAAAATTTTCATAAGCAAAACAAGAGCGATCCCGCCTATCGACGAAATGCATGTTCTTAGAATCTCATGCATGGTCTCGACACTCATCTTGTGAGAATTTGTTTCACTTCGCTCTTTAAAGTCTTTAAAAAAAGACTGTATACTTGTTTGAAAGATACAAATAATATACAGAGAGGTCAGGACAATAAAAAACAGCCTGTTGGTGATTTTAAGTATAGCTAGATATGTTGGCGGGATTGTCTCACATAATCATGCTAAAAACGAAATATATTTTTTTTAGTTCCTTGGGATTGAAGCTTGATAGGAGGAAATCTGCATCAAAACTATTCATTATATCACCGTTTGAAAATTAGTACAGATTTTAATGTGAAAAGTAATATGAAAAATTGAAAATTATGAATTTTCAGAAGGTGCCTGAGCCAAATAACATCATGTGCAGGATGGTTCAAATTAAAGTGTCTTTATTCAGAGCTCTGTAACGGGGTGATACGTGGGCCGAATGACTAGAAAGTTGAAGGGCATACTAGTCAGGGCATGGGGAAGTGATGTCGTTCCCCAACTGACCACCAAGGCAAACTTTGGCGCTGCCAACCACAACAGTTTGGCATCAGTTGGCAAATTGTTATTCATTAAAGGAGGCCTATTACATCGGCCTGTTATCGGACTGGACCGTAAAGGATGCTGCGAGCTCCGAAGAGGTGTTCAATGTGGCCAACTAGGGCCAACACCTTATACCAAATTAAAGCATGTCCCACAGCAGCACGAAGTTGATCATAAGTGTGACATGTCAGTAATTTTTTTAGAGTTGAATTTTTATTTATTTTGCATTATTTATTACTAGTAATATTTATTTTTTTCAAATTATTTTGTCAATTATTTTATTTCACTAGGAGAATTTTTTGAAGTTTTGGATGATGCATTGTTCGGTAATGTGCTCACAACATTGTCCACAATCACTGCTTAGTAGGTTGTTGTTGCGCTTTTTCTTCTTCCACGTGAATTCTTTCTACCAATCAGTGGTAATCTTCTTGAGAGCGCCAAAATGAAATCATTGGAAGGAGTGGGAAGTGCTCTGACACTGAAATAAAGCTAATAGTAGTATATCTTCATCTACATCCGATGAAATAATGTTTGACAGAAATATTCAGACACCTAATAAAACAACGAACACGTTCATCATAAAAATTTGCCAGTAATGGAGACCGGATGTTTACTTTTAACAGGAAGTACTTGTTCTGTGCAGCACTACCCCTAGTGACAGTATTTTGAAACGTCATGCGGAAAACTTGTTTCAAAATGCCGCGTGTTTGTGAACAGGATTGACGCATCGCATCGCAGCTGCTTGCTTCCCCATGTACCACGTCTTTGTGAACGTACCTTAACTCTTCATTAATCAATATTGACAGCAATAGGGAGCTTCCCTGTAAAGCAACTGTTGATCATGTGGCAAGAAGACTAGAAGGCAGAGAGATTCAGGTCGACAACGAGGGCATCTTCGGAGCGCAGGACAACAACTCGCTCAGCGCTAACGCTCGCAACTCGATGAATGTGTTATCGTCGAATGCTTGGAACAAATTATCAGCAAATGCCGCCACCCTAGAAGCTCACTACGAAAACATCGTCGCAAGCGGAGCTGCAGCGGACGGGAGAGTTACCACAATGGAGTTAGCGAGCAAGCGTCTTCGCGTAATAATGAAAATTTCACGACGACCAAGTTCACGGAGATTCGACAGGGCTCCACGATTCTGCAAGTCTGCAAAGGAGGTCTCATGCGAATTAGTTCGAGAAACTAGCTATTCGTCGTTGAACGTAGAAGGTAAAGTCATTATTACTTCTACGGCCCGTCACCCAGAGACAGCCAATGAAATCTCCCCGGTGGTAGCTTCCACCTCGCACAAGAGCGGATTTCAGCGTGCTTATGGAGTGAAAGTGTCGAGAACGTTTTACATTTACCGTAAGACATGTGTATGCTGTTATCTATATCTTTCTGTGTTCAGTTGTGAGATACATGCAAACGTCCGCCAGCTGTTCACAGAAGTGTTCCCGGACATTGACATCTTTTCTATTGACTGTATTCGTTAGCTCGGGATTTTTCCAGTCTCCTTCCTTCATCCACCTCATTTGGTCTTTCTCACTAAAAGCACAGACGAATTGTTAGCTTTTCGACTCCCGTACTCGATTTGTTGACTGAAGTAATTCTTTTACAGTCCTCGGATCCAATTCGACAAAAGAACTCTGCTAATAGTTCGATAACTGAAATCAATGGCAGCGTCGCCTTTTACGAATTAGAGGTTAAAAGAATTCTGCGAGCTGTTAGCGACGTTGTTTGTTTTTCCCGGCTCGCCCATATTCAAGTATATATCAAATATTTATTCAGTGCAGCAGTGTTTTTGTGCGTCGAGAGATTTCATCCATGTGTGTTGTGTGTTTTGTAAACCCCCAGAAAGGGTGTTCACAAAATTTTCGTGCTACATTAATATTGTGCTCCTCAGCTAAGTATGTGTCCACGTTGTGCTAAAGTTTTGGTCTTCAAGTGTGAAGTGCCTACACCCCCCGAAAGAGAGGATATTTACAAGTGCGTATTGTGAGAGCTTGCTATAAAGCTTTTCGCTTGTGTATACCTCGTGTATTCCATAGTGCTTCTCCATTTCTTAATTAGCGTGGTGACTAATTGTTGGACGGGGTGTTCTTCAAAAGAATCTTTATTTGCTTCATAGTGCCCAGAGGGCAGTTCTGCTATAATAAGAAGAATTAGAACTTTAATTCGAACATTATTTACTTTTTTATTTCCACTGTAACCTTCTGAAAATAAAGTTCTTTTATTTTTCACGTTTAATTCATCTGATCCGTCTCTTGTCTTCTTACCACGTGACATTGGCCTGAAAAGCTGTATAATTACTGATTTGTTTGGTTGCAATGGCAGTCATTGAGCTTTATTAACCTTTTGGTGAATGTTGTATCCACAAGCCATATTTGCTTAAAATGGTCGCATCATTTCTTTAGGCTCAAATGCTGTTTTGTAAATAAATTTGGAGAATGGATAAGTATCGTTTTTGTTGCAAAATGCAAAAATATTTTATTCCTGAGATGTCAGTGACTACATGCAAAAGTTACTTGCAATTTATATGTAGAGAGGAATGCTAATTCTCAATCCATTTCTTATTCTTAGGAATGTTTTGATACTGGAAATCCGTGCTCCTTTCATGTGAATGTCCATCTTAAGGAAATACTCCGACTAAGAGGAAACTGTTTGCTAGAGATATTTGAATGTTGTAGCACAGCTTACTTGTTAAAATCTAAATATTGGAATCTTTGGAATTATGCCAATGTTGTTGAAGGGATTCTTAAGGTAGCACAGGCAGTGGTCTATCATATGCTCACCACCCCGCTCGGTGTAGCTGACTAAGTTGAGTGGTGTTAGCTCCGTTTATGGAAGCAGCTACAGATATTTTGTTTGTTCGTAGCTGTGTTGTTTAAGTAGAACTGGATTAGTGATTTGTCTTTGCTTTGCCAGTGTCTCAATTGACCCTTGTCTTCTTCCTTATTTGATGGGTCGCATTAAGTCTCAACATAATTGAATGCATATCAAAAGCAATATTTTGCCATGTGTAGTTAATGTAATTCCTGATCGTACACAATCTAGTTTGAGTTGACTGCTATGTAACTTGCCCACAGGTGCTGAGCATTTAAATTTAATTAATCCTGTTCCCTTTGCACCTATGCCACCACTTTTGCAATAATCTTCATATTTTATCTTGTTCAATAAACCCTTTTTCAGTCGAGTTTTCCCAACCAGTTGTTTATTTTGTTATTCATATTACCGAATGCTTTGAACCTTGATGACACTCAAGTGCGTGGGTGGTCACAGAAGAAATGTACCGTGCATGGAAGACAATGCTGTCCTTCAATTCTGCCAGCGAACGAATGCCTCCGCGATAAACAACACTTTTGATATAATCCTAAAGCCAAAAATTGAAGGGGGTTTTGAAATAATCCTAAAGGGGTTAAATCGGATGAACGGGGTAGCCATTTTGTTAGTAATACGGCGGATGACTCTTTTCTCGTAAAAATGTGTTGAAAAGCGATTGCGTTAAGGCATCCGCTTTGTTGAATATGCGAGATAACGAACTGTAGCAACATGTCCCGATATCGAGCTGCATTCACTCTATGCTTCTGGTCCAGTTGGACTCACTTTCTGAAATAAATACGAGCTCAGGTGACCGTTGGAGTAAACCCGATGAGGAATCTGTGTGCCTCAAAAAAACCCAAAAAAAACAGTGTGTTCACTGTTCCGCACAAGTGGAAATGGGCCGCATCACTCCGCGGATTGTTTCATACCACTGATCATCCACTTCCACACAAGCATCAAAGCAAACTCATAGAGGCGGTGGAGCTTATAGAGATAGACACACAATGATATGCGCAAACATCTCCACACTTTATTTATTCTATGTCTAATTGTTTTGCACTACACTTTCAGCTCACGTTGCTCAACAACTGCCGTTGCAACAGCTTCTTTCACTTGTGGTCCCCAGGTTTCCTCCCTCTTTCTGGACGAACAGCAGAGCTTGTTGTCTCAAACCGTTGAACAATGCGTCGCAGTCCAAAAGGTATCAGAGATCTCAATGCAATGACTTTCGTTACTCTCGTAACGCCGCGATAGTATTATCGTTCTTCAGATAAAATATCTTCAGCAGTAATGCGTGGTGTTGCCACGTCAACACCATTCTGCTGATCACACATCCTTTTATACGGTATGCAAATGAAGGTCGATGTTATTGTTGGCCTCATTTCACCCTAGTGGTCGGATTGGCAACAACATACATGTAATATGCCCATTCCAGAATATCATACCTTCCTACTTTGAAGCCATTCGCCTATCGGTCATCCCAATACAATAGTCTGTATTTTAATTTGAATCATCCTGTATCTCTTTATACGCCAACTTTCGCTTCAGTTAAAAAAAAAACCCCTTGCAGACAGAGAAAGGCGATGTTATCATGAGATAAAAAGAGCTTCCCTGTAATACTTATGATTACTAGTAAAGCAGTTTCACTTACTTATCTTTCTTAATAAGTACAGAGTATTTCCAAAAAATGTATACACAATTTACTAGATTATCTATAACTTTTTTACGTAACAGCGAAATCGAAACCTTACATCCCAAGATTACTACATGCATTGAATGAATAAGACCCCGATCGAAGAAGACCCCTATCATATATTTTTTAAAACACTTTGTTTAACACAGAGCATTGAATCTTTTGGCGTTTTTTGGTTCGAGTACTGTTCAGAGCTCATTTTCTGTATACTATCCATTTGTTTAAAAACAACTTTCTACATATAAATATTTCCGAAATACTTTTTTAACTTTAAATAATTTTACTGTTTTAATTCTATTCCAATACCGTAAAAGCTCGATTTGAGGCCCAGGCTTCTACTTGTAAAAACGGTCTTGACTGCTCCCCCAGCTATTAATCGAGCAGGTGTTAAGAGCAATTCCCAAAAATACCACAAAATTTTGACATGCAACTTACAAGGAAACTACACGAACACGTACCTTACAGATTCCAACCAAATTGAAATATGTTACTCATCTGAAGCTACTATTGATGCTTGCAAAATAAGAAAATGCGAAATTTGTTTCTTTCAAAATAAACCGCGAAAAACGAAAAAATTTGAACACAAAGACTCCATTGTTAAAGCCATAGTTAAAGCGATGTGTGTGTATTTACCTAACCTAACCTAACCTAACCTAACCTCGTAATGCGCTTGACGGAACTTCTTTCTTCCACTACTCAGTAATAAGCACGAATCCATTTCACATGAAATCAATGGAAGTAGACAGCAGACGTCAATTGAATGGATTCTCAAGTTTCTAAACAAACTTAGTTTTTAAAAGTAGATTATTAAAATTAACTAGTTGCCTTCCAGTAAAAAATGTGTACGATGCCTGTCTGGAAAGTATCCGGATTGAGTCTACAAAAATACGGTTCGAACTCACATCTATTCGCTACTTTAGTTTAAATGGAGCCGCCCTTGTGGCATTACTTGAACTGAGCTAAGTAGGATTCGAAGTAGTTTAAACATGGGTTTTATAACACAGAGCACCAATGCGAGATAACATTCTCTCATAATAGTTATTAGAATGAATTTTATCCTAAACATTCATCTATTTTTTAGTTTAAAAATGGAAGAATCCTACTTTCGCTGCCATTTTTTCAAAAAAAAAAACCCCAGCGCCTTCTATATTCCCTGAAAGTAGCGAATAGATGTTTAGTCACCTTCAAAATAAGCACCGTCTGCAGCAACGAATTTAGCCGAGCTTTGCTGCCATTGGTCGAAACAAGTACGGAATGCCTCCTTTGGGATGGCCAAGAGCTCCGCCGTCACATTTTGTATTGTCACGTCCACATCTTCAAATCTCCGTCCTTTGAGCCCTTTCTTGATCTTCGGAAATGCGAAGAAGTCACACGGAGCTAGGTCGGGTGAGTAGGGAGGCTGCCTGACCTGAGCGATGTGGTGTTTTGTCAAGAATTGCTACACGATGTGCGCTGTCATTTTCACCATGCGAAGAGAAAAGTAAAACGTTCTGCTTTAGCGTGTCACAACAATTGCACGCGGCACTCTTAACAGCTGAAAATTTCATTACATCATCAGCAGAAATCTCGTCACACGATCCGGATAGGAAAAAGGTGCAGCGAGTTTTACATTTTTTTGTAGCCTCAATCCGGATACTTTTCGGACAGGCCTCGTATAGTAAATAATAACCATTTCCTTAATTTATTATTTCATTTTATAAATTAATTCGGTAATCTTCGTAAATTTTCCGTCACGGGGCTTCATGTGAAACGTCGAGTGATACGTTGCGTTGGTGAGGGGGTATGTATCGCGGTGTTTTATAATTTTAAATAAAAATAGTATTCATGGATGCTTACCTCATCTTATAAATTATTTCGAGACGAATAATTGTACTGCTCTAAATGCAATTCTTTGGCGACCGCCGATAACGATTATGATTCCCCACTTGCCGCCATATTTTTTGAACTTTTCACTTCCGGAGTGCTACTGCTGCTGCGCAACGCCATCGCTTCCAAGGTATACTTGCGCGCAAAAAAGTGTAGTCGAACAACTTCGTATATTTCCCATGATAGTGAAAACAAAATTTATTAAAGCCGAAATTTTAAAATTTTACATTATAAACTTCAGAAGTTGCTAGTAGAAAATATTTACATCGTACTTAAACATGATATTCCACATAAAGGACCCCCTGACTTTAAGAGTAAATATTTCGGAAACGGAGATCGATAGAATAATGTAACATGGTATGCTTATATCGTAAGCCGTAAAAAATCTGATAAAGAAGTTTCAAAATTAGTTAAAAATTTGTTACAAATGTTGCCGACAGGTGGCGCTGCACGCTGTAGTCGCAATACGGAGTCCGAGAAATAGGCTATAAACTGTGCACAGTTTTGCAAGCAGCCATTGCAATCACATCACAATCGATTCAAAATGTGCACCCTTCGCTGCACAGAGATGGCGCAAACGAAAAACGAAATTACAGTACGCTACCAGAGCGCCACCTGTCGGCAACATTTGTAGCTAATTTGTAACTAATTTTGAAACCTCCGTATCAGATTTTTACGCCTTTCGAATCTTGTTTCATTCTTCAATCGATCTCAGTATCCGAGATATTTACTCTTAAAATCAAGGAGTCCTTTGTGGGACTATTACCAATTATTGGAAAATGGAATAATGACTACAAGAACCAATAGGGAAATATTTGTATAAAGTCCGCTACCAATCGGAAATCGGGACGAATTTTGCCAAAATACTGGGTTTTAAACTGAAAATTTTAGAAAAAATATCCGCTTTTAAATCGAGACCGGCAATATTTTAGACCCTGATCTCAAATTTTACGATAAAATTATTTTCGTTTTGAATTGTTCTTTTGCCAAGACTGATTTTTAAGAATAGTTTTCAAGGAAATGGGAAATTGATTAACATGACCATGAATTTTATGCAATAATCTATTTGAAAGTCATTTCAATGTCTTTTCAGACGGAAAGCATTAAAAAATTATTACTTGAACCAATCCAAGGACAATTTAAAACAAAATATTTGTTGTTAAATCAATTTTAAATTTGGAATAAAGAAGCAGTGAATTCGAAAATAACATTGAAACGTTTTCCAATTTTTTTCAAACAATGAATTCTTTTATTTAATACGTAAAATTGAATGAGAAAAGCAATCTTTTTCTTCAATTGAAGACTGCTGAGCAAGGTCTAATTTCCTTATTCAATTTCAAGACGCGTATCTCTCTGGTTTATTGGGTTTCTTCAACTGATAATATATTCTATTGCTTTGCTATTTCTACATCATTCCTTTTCACATAATGGCCGTATAAATTTATGAAGGCACTTCTTCCTTTTATTTTCTCATTATTAAAAACTTGAAATCATTATTAATCATCATTATAGAATCTTATAATAACTACGAAATTATATTAATTATTATCGTAATAATTGTAAATAAATGACTTTAGTTTTTTGAGAAGAAAACTTCTATTCAACAAGAGCACTGTTCCGCTTATAAAAAGGAAGTCGTGCAGAATTTGATTTCTCTTTATCCTTCATCAGCAAAGATGAAGAATTATCTATTGATATTACGATCAAGTTTGTGAGAAATAAATTTATGTGGGATAATGAATTACCGAGAAAATAAGAGATAAGTAAAGCCAGGAATTTTTTATTTTATTCGCGAGACTTAGGAAGAAAGCCTTCGAGAAACTGAGCAGATTGTAAGTCAATGACCGCTGAATGAACAAATGTGCCTTCAACCGCTCGGTTAACTGCGATTTTCGGCATCGATTTATGGTTTCTAGAAGTCTGTAGTTTCCGTCCAATGTACGTCCAGCAATTTTTTTTAATATCACGGGATTTTCCTTTCATTGATTTACTAGAATGTTTCCTCGTGAATAAAAAAAGACTTCCTGTTTGCATTCTTTTTAAAATAACACTCAATTTATCTCTTGTTTCCAATGCTACAGCGGTGAAATTTATTTTACGATGTAGTCAAAAATATGCAAAGAGTTATTCTTGCAGATTTATAATTCTGTCAGGCATAATATATCATTTATTTAATAAGGAATTCGATTTTTCGGCCCTTATGAAAATGAATGGGCACAAATATTAGGAGATATTTCAAAATGAATATGAAGGGATAAAAAAAGAAAGTTTTGATTTTTATTTATTAAACAAGTACATCAGAAAAGCAAATGACAAGTCAAAAAACTTAGCAGATTATGCAAACGAGATGCAAACTCAATTATCGTGAATGAGTAGCAAGTGATATTTTGATGGGCTGAATAGAAGTATGACAAACTGGACGAGAGTGCCAAACATTGAATCTTCAGTAAGGTATATGGTTACTCTGGAGAGCCAAACAACACTGACAGCGATGAGGCTTGAAGAGGATCAGATTGTTCAGCAGTTCTTGCGGGATCCTCTGCCACTCGTGCTCCAGGACAACTTCCAGCTCAAGATGTTTGTGGACGTTTTGCCAGACGTCTTCCCAGTGCATCTCAAGTATGTTCAGTGGAATTCAGCTCTGGATAACGTGAAGGCCGGTCCATGCGTTCGATTCCTGTTTCCTGATCATGTTGTTGATGAGATGCGCACTGTGGAGACATCTATTATCGTCCAAGTTGAAAAGAAAGTTATTTTCAACTGCTCCAACATAGGGTAAGTCATATGGTGCAGGATCTCATTTCGATATCTGACAGCAGTTATCCGCACGACCGCCAATACTGATCCCAGCCCACAACATAATTCAACCACCACCGAAGGAGTCCTTTCCTCGCACGAAACCTGGATTCTCCAGTGTTTCTCGTTCACGCCAGATCAGGACAGGATGATTATCATCAGAGAAGAAAACAGTTGACTACTCACTACGGGTCTAATGACAATGCTCATCAGTACTTTCTTCGGTTCTACGGCGTTCAGCAGATAACGGAATGATACTATTGATCGCCGGGCATACGATGGACCCGGTTTCTGGTCTAGGTGCATATCTGTTTCTAGTGGCAGTAAAATCTTTCCCGGACTCGTAAGTGATCCCAGACCATGCGATAATATCAAATTCCACACCATTACTGAATCCTGTTCGTGCATGACAATAGAAAGAGGCAGTCAACAAGGAAGGCTTCCATGGGCGTTCTCCAGACATAAATACATCCGGTGATCTGGAATAATATAAAGGCAGCTTCTTCAGACCAGATAGCCTATTCAGTCTCTATGCTCTGGAGAGAATTGTTTTGAAAATGACGAACCGGTCTAGTATCTAGACGGTATACAGTAGGCATTTGAAAGTTTGATTAATACAGGGTGCTGGAGATGGGTATTCGTTTCGGAAGTTATTTCGCCTGCCGTCCTCATATGCTTTCAGGTCATAATCCGCTTCAACACCCATTTATCCCTATCGGTGTGCTTTGACTTCCGCCCACTGTTGTTTTTCAAGCTTAATGTCTTACCATGTTTTGTTTGTTATCATTATAGTTAATACAGTGATCCATGCTAGTCTAATTGGACCATTTGCATCACTGATTCTAGAACAAGATGCGCTCCATTGATCGTGCCTCTCTGAACGTCTAAGACGGTGAAAATAATGACATTTCTCTGTTAATTGAATTTTCACATACAACCCGTATAACTACTGCTAATTGACTGATACATCGCCTTCATCGCCACTAGTTGACAGATTTCTGTGTTAGGTGGCATGATTGAAAAACAAGGACGAATTACGATACAATTTTACATGAATATTCGTGTTATCTTGTTCATGAATTTGGTAAATATACATGTACTTTATATTTTACCTTGGTTTTAACAGGAAGGGTGAAACCCTAATCAGAACAGAGTTTGTTGTCAATAGACAGTTTAAAAAGCAGTTGCCGGTGACCTTATTTCCTTTGTTGTGTAAAAATGTCAAAATAGAAACCGATTAAAGAGCGAAAGTAATGTAACAAATAAAAGATATACTACTGTTTATAAAAATCGCAACACCGTGATGGAATAGCCCAATCTGCATTAAATTTGGAGCATTTGCATATCATGGGTCAGAAAAAAACCCATTAGATTTTCAGGTCAATACAATGCGTTTTATTGTCACATTAGTATCGGGTGAAACCACCGTGGGATGCAATTACAGCCTCTAAACGTCGTGGCATTGAGTCAAACAAGCTCTGAATAAGGGACTGGGGAATGTCCTGCCATGCTCTGTCTACACGGGTATACAGTTCATCCACAGTTGCTGCTGCAGGAGTCTGACGAGCCAATCGATGAGCAACCCTGTCCCACACATGTTCGATTGGGGACATGTCTGGTGAAAGAGCAGGCCAGGGGAACAAGGGCGTCTGATGTGCTTGGAAAAAGGCGAGGACATTTCTGGCCACATGCGGTCGGGCATTGTCCTGTTGGAATACAGCGCCTGGAAGGTTCTCCAGGAAGGGGATGACCTCGGGTTGCACAACTTCCCTGATGTACCGGTCACTCTTCAGATTGCCATGGATTCTGATCAGACGGGAACGGCCATGGTAACTGATTGCACCCCACACCATCACCCCTGGCGTTTGTCCTGAATGACGCTGCAGGATGCATTCTGGAAGGATGCTGGGTCTTCCTGAGCATGGTCTTCCTGAGCATGGTCGGTGTGCCCTGTTCTCTTCGCTCCACTGCCTCCATGAACGCATAATTGTCGTTGCATTACGTCCTACACGAGCAGCAATGTCACGATACGACCATCCCGCTTCACGAAGACCAATTATGCGTCCTCTTTCAAAGTCTGTCAGCTGTTGATATGGTACCCTTCGTCGTCGTCGAGGCATGGTGTTCTTTCAAGCAATTACTCTGAAAATCTAATCATTTATACTCTGACCCATTGTATGCAAATATTGCAAATTGCATATGGATTAGACCATTCCATCAGGGTGTTGCGATTTTTATAAACAGTAGTGTATTACAAATGACAGACAGGAATTGTGGTCCCTGTCTTTAAAAAGGGGAATCGGAGAATTGCAACAACTATCGAGGTGTGTCTTTGCTTATCATTTCTGGGAGAGTGTACGCTAATTGTCTGGAGAAGAGAAGTCGGGAAATAGTCGACTCCTAATCGTCGAGAGAGCATTATGGTGTCCGAGCTGGCCGAAGCACAAGGAATCACATCTTTGCTTTAAGGCAAATATTCGACAAATCGTGGGAGTATACATGTCTACGCTTGCTTTGTGTACCTCGAAAAAGCATGTGACAGAGTTCCTTCAGAGAAGCTCCGGAGACTGTTCTAAGAGTACAGAGTGGCTGGGCAATTACTGGTTGCTATCAAGTCTCTTAAGAAAGCTCTGAGATGTGCGTCCGGATAAATAACATTAAGTCAAGATACCATTCACCGTGGGTCTTGGACTCCACCAAGGATGCGTATTTTCGCACCTCTCGTTCATTATCTTTATGGACTGGCTAGACGGGGGGAGCCGAGGCGTTGAGCGTATTTGTGTGGGCAACCGTTTGATGGAGAGGTTGCTCTTTGCTGACGATCTTATCCATTTGGGTCTTCATGCACTAACCTTTAGCATGCACCAGATCGGTTTCTAATCATGTGTGGTTCTGGTCCTTTCAAGATCGTCTGCTCAGTTTGCTCTCCATGTTAGGGTAGCCTCATGGAGATAGATAGGTAGAGAAGTTTACGTATTTCGGGACTGCATTCGCGTGTAATGGGTGCAGAACAGAGACTTGGATGCTAGGGTCTGTGCAGCAAGCTGTGTCAAACGCGAACTGCGGCGATCCGTGGTAACGAAACGTGAGCTAGGAAACAGCCACGCTCTGTTTTCAAATCTTTCTTTGTCCCCATTCTTATCTATAGTCCTGAATCGTGGGTAATGACTGAAAGAGTGCGATCGCAGGTGCAAGCGGCCAAAATGAGATTCCTGAGATCAGGTCTGGCAACTGTTACCCTACTAAATAGAGTGCACACGCACAGGAATGGTCTTTACGTGGTTAGCTGCTACTTCTCACAGTTGTATTTGTATGGCCAACTGATAAGAATGTCGCATCAATTGCAATTTTCCAACCTGGTGGGTAAGAGACCAAGGGGTCGGCCTAGAACCAGTTGGCTAGAGTACATGGAGGATTTGGGTTCGAGTGGCTTGGGTCTTACCATTGAGGACATGCGCTTGATGGCGGAAGAGAGCGAGCACCTGAGATTCTCCAAAGGGGGTGCTACCCTCGCGACCCTAACGGATAAGCGGGTTTGAAAATTAAGTACGTAATCAAATAACCTTTGATAATTCTAGATATACAATGACTAACTAGAATTCGACTGGGATTGCATTTATAGAAATTCGGTTCGAGCTTAATGAGCAACTTTAATATAATAAAATTTTCTGTGAGCATAAATTAAAATCATCAACTTAAGTACCCGTATTCGTAGCACGATTTTCTTTTTTCCTCTTCGGTTTAAAATTCTATTTGGCAACTTGCTTTCATGTGGGTGTTTTACAAATCTAATGATACGATGCCTTCCTTTACATTAGCAGTATCAATTAAGAGCTAACAAATCTGAGATTTACATTTTTATTCTTGAAACAGGCATATAGTAAACTTTATCCCGTTAAATTATTTTAATTTTTTTCTCTTCATAAAAGCGCTTTTTGAGATGACACTCATTTTCAATAATACTTTAGAACTTTCTTAATTTATAACATTTAGAATATCCATCTTAAATAGTCTGGTTTCTCGAAAGCATTTATTGACACTTAGGTATTCTTTGGTAGATAAGGACTAACAGTAAGTACTCAAATTTAAAGAGAATGGATCCTTTTGCA
This sequence comes from Rhysida immarginata, assembly GCA_023313115.1. Taxonomy (NCBI): domain Eukaryota; kingdom Metazoa; phylum Arthropoda; class Chilopoda; order Scolopendromorpha; family Scolopendridae; genus Rhysida; species Rhysida immarginata. The sequence goes on from JAHWFO010020902.1 coordinate 68,097, forward strand.
ATTCATCAGTCATGTTAGTCATGAGCTCATGTTTTGTCTCCTTTTCAACAAAAGAAATCGTCTGTGGAGAGATAATAAAGATAATAATACCTCTAACCGAGAAGTAAAAACGCCCTTTAAAACTGATGGTATGGGAGTGTTTTAATGGTTAAAGTGTTGATGAATTGTTTTTGTGAAGATCCATACAAACGTTTATACTATAATGATGGAATTCTTTCTCAGTCCAATTATGGAGAAGATCTGTTCATCTGAAGATATTATCTTCCAACAGGATTGTATACCAGTTTAAACATCCAAAATATCAATAGAATATTTTCGGCAAAGAGGAATAAATATCCAGGAAAGGTAGAAAATTCGCCTGACACAAATCCAATCGAAAATCTTTGGGCAATCATGAAAATTAGAATCAAGAAACAGTCCCCAAGAAACAAAAATGATCTCATTGAATGCATCAAAAGTGTTTGGAAATATATTTGCCCTGAACTTATTATTAGCATGCCTAAAAGAATTGAGGCTGTTATTAAGGCAAAAACTGACTTTACAAATCAATTGTTTTTTAAAAAAAAGATAAAATACAAGGTGTCCCACAACAGGTATAAAAAACTTCGTGAGTGTATCTACATAAAAAAACTGAGACGAAAATGCCGAATACAATTTTTGTTTTAGATCGTTCATTTTTGAGTTGAGTCTTCAAAGATAGCGAATTTACCCTAATTTCAATACACATACAATTCGTTAATAATAACGTAAACACACGGGACACGGGTTCTGAATTGATTGTCATTGTTATGGCAGTGTTGCTCAAAGTCATGACTAGTCTAAAGATCGGCCTCGGTGGCTCAGGGGTTGCATGATCGCCTCTGATGCCCGAGGACGCGGTTTCGACCCCGGCCCAGGACGACCGTGATTTTTTCAGAGGGAAAATCCTGAGATCACGCACTTCCTTCGGAAGGGAAGTAAAGCCGTTGTCCAGTGTAGTCGTTTGCCGGCTGCACGTTAAAGAACCCATGCGAGGGAAAATTTGCGGCCCCTATAACGCCGTTCTGAAATGACCATAACAGTTGAAAAGGACGTTAATACCAAACAAACCAAACCAAACTAACCAAACTAATCTAAAGAAAAATCTACAGCAATGTTGAGTTCGGCTCCCATTTGCGTACACTTAAAGTTGGGTCTTCTTCGATGCGACTCTCAATATGTTCTTCGTTTCGAACATTAATTTGTCTTGTCCGTCCACCGCGATTAATTGGCATTGTCACCCCTTCTGTACGTACGCGATGAATTAAATATAGCACAACATTTATTGAAATTCGCGGGCGAATAGTGAACCGATCTGCCCAAACATGAGCTATAGCATTTGCACTTCTATTGCACTCGCCGTACAAAACTAATATTTCGAAATAATCTTCTAAGTAACGATTAGCGGCATAACAATTAAAACAACAATAATCGGCAACAATCGACACTATTTAAGTCAAGTTTAAAAATGAGTTGAAAAACGAATTGTATGTGAAATTAGGGTAAATTCGCTATCTTTGAAGACCCATAACTCAAAAATGAACGATCTAAAACAAAAATTGTATCCGGCAATTTCGTCTCAGTTTTTTATGTAGAATACGCTCACGAAGTTTTTTACACCTGTTGTGGGACACCCTATATTTGCAATTTAGCAATACATGAAAGTGAAATTAATTTTATTTTCGCTGATGCATTTCGTAACAACTACATCTTCAGAGCAATAATTGAATTTACCTGCTATTTTATTGATTTTATTTTATTAATTTGCGTATTTAATTAATTTACTTTATTTATTTACTTAGTCAAGTTTATATAAATAATTAATTAATAGCTTTATTTATTTTATTTATTGTATTTGTTTATAATTTATTTAATTTATTTTTATTTTATTTTATTTTATTTACTCTTTATTCATATTTATAGATTTTTCATTGAAATGCCAAAATGCACTACAGTAAAACCCCGTTACCACGTACTTCAAGGGACCTGGAAATTTGTACGTTGTTCTGAAACTGGGGGAGGGGGGTTTGTGAACAATGCAGTTATTCATAGAAAAACATAAGAATATATGAATGCATTTTATTTTATTCAATACAAATACACTATAGCATATACAATATGTAGCATTATATTAATTTTAAAAAAAAAATTGTAATGGCCATCTGCTTTCTTTCTATAACTTGCCTCCCCAAAAAGTCCTCCATATCTGCAGAGATTTCCGGGTTTATATATGCTACACTGACCAACCAATGAAACGTGAACTCGGCTTAATTAGCCCATTGGGCCAGTTGCAACTTTCGCATGGGCTGCGTTGACCAATCAGAGCAAGACATGAGAACTATGTACGTTGTACTGAAGGGATAATTTAACCAAGGGAATGTAAAATTAGTACGTTATTCTGAAATGTACGTTAAAGTGAGGTACGTTATTCTGAAACTTTTTAGCATTAAAATACCTACGTTTGGGACGGGGATTTGAAATTTGTACGTTATTTTTAAATGTACGTTAATGTGAGATACGTTATAACGGGATTTTACTGTAGTATGATCAATAAGTTCGGAGACTGCTGATCTCCAATCAGGCTTGGAGGAGAGGGGACAACAAGACCTGGTAAAGAGAAAGCAGCTCCGTAATGCAGGGTTTTTCCAAAAATGCGCAGTCAGTGAACCGTAGTTATTCGCGTTCGTTGGAAGCAGAAATGGCGTTTGAAGAACAATGTGTGATTATCAAATTCTGCCAGCGTTTGAGGTACATACAGATCCTGTCTCACTTCCGTGATGCTGTCCGCCGGAAACGCCCAGAAACCTGGAAAGGCAAGGACTGGGTACTGCAATATGACAATGCCCCCTCACATCGGTCTTTCATGGTGTAGGCTGCATTAGCCAAACTGGGAACGTCTGCCCTTCCGCCCCCTCCTACTCATCCGATCTCGCCCCATGCGACTTGTACCTGTTCTCCCGTCTGAAAAATGAACTCAAAGGACGCCGTTTCAAGAGTGCATCTGAGATTCAGGAAGCAGCGACGGCCGCCTTGAAGGCCATCTCCTCCAAAGGCTTCCAGGAATGTTTTCAGCAACTGTATTCGCGTTGGCAGAAGAACATAGGTTGCAAATGGGGAGTACTTTGAAGGTGGTTGTGATAACCATACATCATATTCGTCAAGAAATACAGTCTCCGTATTTATTGATCGTAGTAGTGTAATACACAAAAATTAGGAAACAGTCTTCATGACCCCGCCATCTTAGTTTCACAGAAAAAGCTATCACTTTCACCCCCATGGTCCAATCAGACATGTCCATAGGTCCCGCGTCCATGATGAGCAGCTCATTGGTTGGTTTCAGGTTGATTTCTAATGATGCTAGCAGATTCAGCATTTAAGGGTTATTTTTTATATGAAGAATTTTTTAATCGAAATTTTATCGAAATTATGTTTAGTCCTTAAGATATGATCAGTGAAACTAGACTTATTAAAGTTTCCCTTTCTAACACTTGCAAAGTGTTCATTAATTCTGGTACAAATCTTTCATCGAGAATCACCAACATACCGTTTACCACACGATTTATATGCAATTTCATAATTTTTATTCTGAATTAAATTCAGAATTTCAAACCCTCTACCTTCTGTTGGTATTTGGCATATTCTGAATTAAAATTTACAAGTAAAAAAAAGTTAAACTGCAGCTGAAAGGAGTAAAAATGGCGAATTTGTCAGATCAAAGGACTGCGCTATATTCTATTACGAATTCTGAGACAACCTAAAGCCCTGGATAATACATGAAATTATTTTAGATCTTAAGATAATATGAAAATGATTTAAAGCTAATAGACTTTTTACAAGTCACTTCTATAAAGACATTTTAAATGGACTGAATGGTGCGACAAATTGAGTCAGTTATGCAAAAACGCCCTATCAAGTTCAGAAGATTTCCTTTGAAAAGCTTTGTGATACGAGTAACATTACCACTGCCACTTGTAACATAGATACCGCACCTTTCTAGAATCCAGTCAATATCTTTTTTAACCGTGGCGTAAGCTAACGAGTAGCAGCAAAAATAGGTTAGCTTGTATTAATAGATTCATCCAATTCCTCCTAAATGCATGAAAAGTGCACGCTTGAATCACATGATTTCAAACAATATTGCGTAATAATAATGTTTCACAGGTTTTTTAATCAATGTTTCTAATTTTGCAGCATTATATGTACGGTATATTAACACTGAACTTGAGCTATAATTAGATGTTGGATACCTGCGTTAATAGTCTGTCTACGCGAGATTTTTGTATGTTGCATGGTTTCATCCGTGATATGGCAATTTCCATTGGTCGAATACTTTAGTGCTAATACCTGTTCTAATGTAATCGTGGTCCCTTCACTTTTCCTAAAGAAATTCCCGTCCTCAATGAACAACGCTTTTCTGTTAACATGTGGCTTGGTCTGAAGGATGTATATTAGGAATGTTTTGTGTGTTCTGCACACTCTTTAAAAGTGCATTTTATATAAGCCATGCAGATTGCTTTGTGTAATAGTGGGTGTGTTGTAACAGAATTCTGAGTTAACGGAATCTGTCTGTGAAATAAAGTGATTATTTCAATAAGACCGCTGCCTCCCTCTGAACAAGAAAGCCTAGTCTTTCAAATAATTCGTTTAAGTGGTGTTTTTATAAGCAGTTTTTGTTTTCCTCCAGATTATTTGTGCCCTCTGTAACACTCCAAGAGAACAAGATTAAACAGAGTATGAAATATAAACATACATACATACACGCACTTATGAAATTTGGCACACCTGTTTAGAAGCCCACATAGACTAACATATACGAATATTGTGCAATTCCAACACTATTACATACATATGAGTCGAATTGATAACCTCCTTTTTTGAAGTCGGTTAATAAAATAATAAGGAGGTGTAAGTTTTGATAGCCTTGGCCAATTTTTGCAATTTAAGTATGTTTTAATATTGTTTTAAACTTATGAAGTTATTGTTTAGTGAGTATGCTTTGTGTTGTGATTCCAGTTTCTGTAATGCATTAATGTGAACTTTCTCATCCAATGAAGTGGCGGATCTAAAACTTAAACAAGGGGGGCGGTTAATAAGGTGATTTGGCTAATTAACAGGTGCTCAAAATTAACAGGACAAACACATTTTCGTGGATTTCTCTAAAACTACTGGACCGATTCCATTGAAATTTGGTAGGCTAATAGAATAAGCTATCACAATTTGGTAGGGTAATGGAATAAGCTATCACGAATAATTATTGAACATAACTTTCAAACCATGCTCATGAAACTATGGAATGTCAAAAACAAGATTGCATTAAGGGTCTTTATAGGAGGCTAATAGGGTGTATGGTCACCTCTAACAGCAATACAGCTCTCACAGCGATTCCTCATGCTGTTTATGAGGCTGTTAATCAGGTGTTGGGGCAAGGAACCCCACTCCTCCACCAGGGCAGTTCGTAGCTCCTGGAGGGTTCTGGGAGAAACCTGGCGAGCTGCAATTCTCCTGCCCAGTGCATCCCAAACATGCTCTATCGGCTCCAATGTCGATCTTGCTGGCCATTCCATCCTTTGAATATCCTCCTCTTCGAGTTATTCGTTGACCAGCCTTGCCCTATGTGGACGAGCATTGTCGTCCATAAAAATGAAACGGGGACCAAAGGCACCCCTGAAGAGCCTTACATAGGGTGCTAAGATGTCGTCCCTGTACCTCTGAGCAGTCAGAGAGTCTCTCTCAAAAACGTGGAGGTCTGTGCGTCCGTTCAACATGATGCCGCCCCAGACTATGACACCACCACCACCATAGTGGTCAACTTCCATGATGTTAGAGGGATTGTAGCGTGCTCCTGGTTCTCTCCAGATGAAAACTCGCCGGGAATCCGTGCTTAGACTGAATCTCGACTCATCACTGAATAAAACACAGGCCCATTGTGCTTGGGTCCAGGGCTGGTGTTGTCTGCACCAAGTCAGCCGGGCTCTCTGCAGACCGCTGGTCTCTTGGCATACAGCCCTCTCTCATGAAGCCTCCGGTAAACAGTATGCCTCGAAACAGAGGTTCTAGTAGCAGACGAGAGCTCGTTTGAGAGCTGAGTGGCCGTCATCTCCCTATGGCGCCTGACTGTTAGAGCAAGATACCTGTCTTCTTGCCTTGAGGTAGCCCTAGGGCGACCTTGCCCTGGTCGTCTGCATATCGTCCCTGTCTCTTGGAACTGTCTCCATAATTCCGAGACGACATTTCTCGAAACATGAAAAAATCTCGCAACTTCTGCTTGGGTCTGTCCAGCCTCCAATCGTCCCACTGCTCTCCATCTTTCGGAATCTTCTAACCTTCGGTGATGTTCCATCTTTCGGTAAAATGGCTAGAATGTCCAAAACTTACACGCAGCAGCCTTTTAAAGCGATGTCACAAAGACGGTTATTTCGAAGTAGCTTAATTTACATATGCAAAAAAGGACTTGAACGATTATTATTGGTTAGTATAATCCGCATTGTTAACTTACTTCAACCCCCAAATTTCAATGGAATCGGTCCAGTATTTTAGAGAAATCCACGAAAATGTGTTTGTCCTGTTAATTTTGAGCACCAGTGTATTATAAGTTATTTCGAATAACCATCTCCCCTCCCAGGGGAAGTGATGGTCCTGGGGTCTTTCCTATACTGAAGTTTGTAAATATAAACTTGTAAAAATATTGCAGTATTAAAAATCTTTACAATTTATCTAACTGGTATATGTTTAGGACCAATGGGGGCAGGGGCTATATCCCAGTATACCCCCCCTCTTTAAATCCGTCACTGCAATGTGAAACTCTCGTTTCTAAAACCCAATTTTCAATGTAAATGTTATCATTTGTCTAGACTCTAGCCCAAAGAACTAGAATTTTTTTCTTTCAGAAATATCGTTATTATTGATATTATAGCGCTTCGAATAACTTCTTACTTTTTTTAAAAAAAATGGCGTCTGTATTATAACCAGAGACAAATGAAAGTAAATTAAGGTGGTCTTCTTTCTTCATTTGTCTCTGATTAGAACCATGATCTGTAAATTAAAGTGGTCGTTGAACTATCCCATTCCACCATTGTTGTATCAGATTAATGAAAATGATCACAACAGAGGGCGAACCGTCGCATCGGGTCGGATTAGCAGCCATTCGCATTGTTTAAAACCAGCGTTTATTATATTTTAGCAATTAATTTAAACCATGGTCAATGAGTAAGGCCAAGAAGAGATGAAGGGGTAGAGAAGAATAAATCTCCTTGCTTCTCTACCCCTTCATCTATTCTTGTTAAGAGCTATATAAATAAATCTTATTTGTTGACCACAGAAATACGAATAAAATTACGGCCCTATTAGACTGGACACCACCAGTGGCAGAAAAAGTCATTAACCCTGATTTTTTGCCTAGTTCAACGACCACCTTAATTTACAGATCATGATTAGAACAATGCTGTAATCATCAGCTGCTGTTCTGCAGAGGTTCAGAACAGAAACTTCGAAAACCTGTCAAACAAGATGATAAAATTATCGAAATTCACGAGTGATGCGATAGAATTATCGATTCATTCTTTATTACCGAAAATCCCATCAACGCTGTCCTTTATCAAGACTTCTTCGAAGAGTACGTAATATCAACAGCCCAATGCTACTTCCAAAAAGGCTCGATCTTCATATTCGAACGCAGTTTTCGCTTTTTCCAATCGTTAGATTGGAAGGGGTGGTCCGATCGTGTGGCTTCCTCGATCACCCAATAGAGTTTTTCCTATGTTCCTATTAAAAGACATGGTTTCATTCATGTATTCTGTGGTTTACAAGATGCGGATCCCTGATTTGTAGACATTGAAGCAGAGGATTATCAACGCTATACCAGAAAATGTTAGATAACGTGTGGTAATAAGTCGATTATCGTAAATCACTTGGAAATTCTCTAATTCTGTACTCTAATATTAAAAACTTCTAGAGTTTTCTCTATTAATTAACGAAAGCCACGAGGATTTAGTGTAGATGTACTAGTAATTGACATTTAAGACATTAGTGTGAAACGAAATTGAGTACGTAAATCAAATTGCATTTTGAAACTTTTCTAGTTATACATGTACCATTAAATTGTAAATATAATGCAGAATGTGCCAATCTCTAAACAATTATTATATCTTTAAAAGCTATTAAGTTATTAAAGTTTTTCCTAAACTAATGCATGAATCACCAGTATTTAACAGCTAATGCACCAGAAGTTGACAGGCAGTTTCACCAGTAATTGACAATATTTTAAGCAGTTACACTTAAAGCCATCATGTTTCCTTTATTATTACCCTACATTGACTATCACATTAGTATATTTTTGTTCGTTTTTTTTTAATACTGGTTCTAGCAGTTGACGGTGGATTATAACAATTAACACATTGGTCATCTGAAATTCAGTTACTACTAGAAGTATTGTCCACTGATCACACAAAAAGGTTCACGTAAAATTAATAACAAATATTGCATAACATTCATGAAATAAATTCAAGTAATCAAATCCCCGCGTAGTAGTTCATTACAAGGTTTTTTCGACTCTGTAAGGCATTGAAAATCAACATGTGTTTGCGGCCATATTAGGGAGCAAAGTTCCTAGTTTTTTTGCTCTTCTGAGAAGCCTAATACATTGTTTAATACGAGGTGGCAACACCAGTCCCTTTTCTTGCCTTGTTACTTTATTGAAAGCCTTTAAATCGTGAATTGTCAATTATGGTACACTGTCAACTACTGGTACATCTATCCTAACTTACTTCTTCTGGAATTATATAAGTTTGTAATCAGGTTGTTATTTTATTTTTCTAACCTACTTTTCAACGTAATCCAATTTCATTTCTTCATTATTCGGATGCGGCGCAGACCGCATGAGACCATGAATCCCATGAAAACCGGCAGTGGTTCAATCCTAGTCTGGATGTCTTCACGTGGAATGGACTCAATCTGCTGGCCTGATTAAGTTTGTTTTTGACCAATGGTTATTATTTTCATAGGTTGGTCTACGTCGAGTATCATATTATCTAAAAGAATAAAACGGTCAGAGAAGATACGGTAGTAAGTGGTTTGTTATGCCTTACGCGTTTCGCATTACGCCATCATCGGAGGCTACTAGACTACAAAGCGTCAAGCTGGAAATATAAGTTACCAGATCAAGAAAATTCTAGAGAAAAAACGAGCAAAAGTAGTATTTAAACCAATAAATAGATTAATTAATATCTTAGAAAACAAAAACGAATACTACAAAAAGGTTAATAGTGGAGTATATGGAATTGAATGTACCGATTGCAAAAAGTGGTATGTAGGAAAAACATACAGAGACATGAACATCCGTTTTAAGGAACACATTAATTATATTAAAACTGGTATGACAATTCAAAATTCTCAAAGCATATACTAAACACTAAACACAGTCTAGGCAAAAGGGAAGATATATGTAAAATCGTTTATAGTAGCAATGATAAAAGAGGAATATTAGTAATAGAAAACATGATAATATTCATTATGAACAAATACTACCCCCATAAAATATTAAATAATATGGAAGACAATGACAGCAATTTATTATTTAATCAAATATTGAAAGAAACAAGTATTCAAAAATTGATATATAAAAATAGAAATATAAAAATGATTTGTGAATGACAAAATAAACAATAACTCTTAACAATGACAATTACGTCACAAAGAAGTAACGTTTTTCTCTTAACAATTATATAAGAACTTTAAATCCTTGTTAAAATATACAATTACAACTGATGATGCCATAAGAAAGGCGAAAGTCGACTCTTATACAGTTATAGTGAAATAAAATTATTTATACCAATAACAACAAATGCGAGTGCTGGAACTTGACTAATGTCATCTTAATTTATTCTACATAAATAAATGTAAATTTATAATTAATTTGAGGAAAATTTTGAGACGCAACCACTCCAATTTCAAACTGGAAGTGCAGGGAATTAATTACATGAGTAGACGAGACGGTTTTTACCACAGATTTCTTTCATCTGTGGTTTTACTTAGATTGAATTGTTCGATTTTGCCCAATGAATTAAGAACAGTGATATCCAGGTTCAAATTTTCAACTAGATTTTTATTTCTAATATGAGTTTCAGTTTTAAACCATCTTCAGTTAAAATTTACAAGATTTAAAATGTAAGCAATTTATAATCCCATACTAATTAACATATAATGTTAATTGTGCCCATATCGGCACTTTTTCATCCCTAGTCAATCGTGGGAGAAATTGACATGGATGGATTTCTAACAATTAAGTAAATGCAGAAATTTTTGAACAAATACATAAGATAATGTTGTAAATACATAATTAATAAACAAACTGATTAACTAATGCCCTGAAATAACAAATTGTTAATCAATCATTAATATGCCATGTTAACAAACCAATCGGCAAGTGATTCCATATGTAAATACGGATGGATTTAATGACATATATGTACCCCTTATATTTAAATAACTGTACACACTTTAGGATAAATATAAACATATACGAATAAAAGCATAAAATGAGAAACAAAGCTCTTAACCCTTAACCCAACGCTAAACAATGTTCTTGAGAAGTATTAACTGATAAACCAGAGGGAAAAGAAGATACCTAACAATTATTTGGAATAACGAGCAAACAAGTTTGCTTACAGCACTTTCACAGGCAAATCCCATTCATCGCAGTGACTAGTTTCCAAGTTGTTTGTAACACTTGCACTGTCTCATAAAGCTATCCCAACTGCATGTAAAAAGTATAGTATACTCCCATATAATGCATATTGTCTACGTGTGCAGGAAAATTTGCTCAAACGCGTTGCCAAATCTGTGATCTTTATTTCCCTTCTGTCAAGCACATTAAAGTGTACAAAGTAGGTCATGGCAAGACCTCTAATTTCAATGCTGCTACTACAACACTTGCAGTCGTAGATAATATTAAGCTTATATGCAAACAAGGAGAGATAGACTTGCACACATCCATTGAAGATGATGATTTTTGTGTGGCTTAGCGAATATGATATTTCTGATGTGTTCGTTCCTAAAGCAGCCACAAAAATACGTCTGTAATAATTAAAGATTTGGAGATATGGA
>JAHWFO010020902.1:84732-102919 GCA_023313115.1 Rhysida immarginata
GCAGTTCTAGTTTTAAATGATGAAAAATAGTAAAGAAAATTTCACGGGAATATGGCGTGAAAAAATCTTTCTTAAGACCCATTTTCCAATTATTATTTCTATTTTTACCTCTCAATTTAATATTGCACAATTCTTGATGATTTTCTTTTATTCCCGAAAATGTAAAAGTGCGCCTTAATGATCCATTTGTACACATTTCCATTATACAACATTGAATCAGGTTTCATTAGCGAAACCACCTACCAATTCAAAAGATGTGGTTAACGAGGAAAGCTCGAAATTTTGTTTCCGTTTTAGAGTTCTTTAAAGAAAACTCAATTACGGTACAAGAGAATTGATTCGAATTCAACGGCAGGTGCGACCATTTAGAATTCTTCTTCGAACACTTTTTCTGAAAAATTAGAACAATGCCAGCCATCATTAGAATTTTAGATAAACTCATTGAAAACTATAAATACGGTACTTTACCCAGTCTCTCAATTAGAAACAATTTAAATAAAACAGTGACTTAATTTCGAATAGGTGTAACAAATAAATAAATACTTTATACAGTATATAAACCTTTTATTTATTAATCAATTGACGAGTCTACAGAATCATGTACTTCGGTAATACTGACTGAATAATGGCCTATGGTAAATGAAGTATGAGATATCAGCATAGGTATCGAGTCTCCTAATATGTGAAGAAAACACAGCGTTTGTGCTCACAATCGAATGTGGGACCAAAAACACGGCACATGCAAGCTTTTCGCAGTTTCTAAAATCACTAAAGGGGCATTATTTTGTATGTTGCAAAATTAAAATTATTGCATCACCCGTAAAGCTATTTAAGTCGGAACATTTTTAACTGTAGAGAGGAAGGAATCTGTAAAATATATTAAGCGCTTCGAAACACAGATTATAAATTTGATGAAGACTTCGGAAAGCATCAAAATTGATTTAATTAAGACCTAAATAAACATTTAATTGATTCTTCAATGTTTCAAAATAATCTTTATATATAAAAATTCAGGCTCAGGGTGCGTCTGTAAATGTTCTAAAAACTTTTGAACCGCTTATCCGATTGAGCTGATATTTGCAACATATATTCCTTAGGTCCAGAGTAAGATTTACATGTCCTAAAGTAGGGGGGGGAAGGGGTGAAAATCATATATCCTGGTTTATGTTTGTTTGTTTACTCAAGAGATGGCGCCAGAGTTTATCTTTTCCTTGAAACCGAAACTGAACTAACTGCGCAGAAGCAGGACAGCAAAAAAACTTCCGTTTTCCTGCGGATGTGTAGTAGTGTTTGCACATTTCAAGGGAGGAAACGCAAGTTTTTTGCTGTCCTGCTTCTGCGCAGTTACTCCAGTTTCTGTTTCAATGGAAAGGTGTATATAAAATTTCAGGGTGCCTCTGTAAATGTTCTTAAAACTTTTGAACCACTTATCCTTTTGAGCTCATAATTGCACCAGATGTTCGTTAGGTTCAGGGTAAGATTCACATGTGCCGAGTGTCAGGTTGGCCCAAAGGGAAAAAGGTAAAAATAATATTTTGCTTGATCTGTCTGTCTGACATGAGCCTACGATATGCGCTGACCAACAATGTATGTCATGTCCTATAATGGAGAGTAAAGTTTCTGCAACAATAGGCCATAAAAAAATTACTTTGGCTATGGTCATGAACAGGATCTATAGAAGTAAATGGTCATTCAACTCCACTGAAAAATGAAGCTAAAGTTTCTAACTCCCGATAAGGCGAGAACTCTATTCAAAAATGGCGCTGCATGTATAATAGCACCTTCAGTGCATGCAGCGCCGACTATTATGAGTATAAACATTAGTTTCATTTTCAATTTCAATGCAGCCGGAATTATTGATATACTACTGCCAAAATTAGTGTATTCTACACAATTTTAAATAAATAATTGATAAACCAACTGTAGAATGCATTACTAAGCTCACTATTAATTTTGGATATCAACAATATAAGTAAAATAACTCTACAAATTATGGAATTCAGATCACACTAGGTGCCGCATACGTTGCAGAAAGCGTATTCGACCTATGCGGCTCCTAGCGTGATCTGAATTACCTAGCTTCCCTTAACAATGGAAAATGACGGGAGTTGAACGATCATTTACTTCTATAGACCGTGATCATGGATGAAGAAATACAGGATGGGAAACTCCATTTTTTAAAGCGTGATTTTTTTTTTCACTGACGCTCTCTGGCCATTTGCGTGGGCATTACTCTCTGTCTAGCAGACGACTTTGCTTTTCCTTATTGGCCTCGATTGCTCAGAGGTTGCGTGATCTCCTCTGATCAACACCTCCTAGACAGAAGGCCTGATAACGGAAACGTCATACATTGTTACATCATCAAATTTAGGGCTTATTATTGGTAGAAATAGGATTAACAATGGTCGACTAATGATGATGTAACAGTGTATGACGTTTCCGTTATCAGGCCTTCTGTCTAGATGGTGTTGCTCTGATGACCGTAGATGTGGCTTCCATCCCGGCCGAGGAGTTTTTCAGGGGGAAAATCTATATATATAAAGAAGGATGTTTGTTTGTGGGTTTGTTTGTGGGTTTGTTTGTGGGTTTGTTTGTGGGTTTGTTTGTTTGTTGTTTATACAAATCTACAGTTTTATTCCGATCTTGATAAAATTTCGCATACATGACCTTCAAAGCATGAGGAAGGTCACTGTCTACCTCAGATTTCGAAAAAGTAATAATTATTGATAAAAAATTGATATTCATGGTTATGGCAGGGCATATTAATGAGAAATATATCATGACCAACAATGCAAGACAAAGTTTTTGCAACAATGGTACCAACACGCAATTCACAAACACTCTGCACGGACCAACAATGTATATCTCATGACCAACAATGTAAAAATAAAAGTTTGGGCAACAATAGGTATCAACAATGGTGTCAACAGGCAATGCACCAACACTATGCAAGGATCAACAATATATGTCTCATGACCAACAATGCAAGGCAAAGTTTGTGCAATATAGAATTCAATGCGTAGAATTCCTGTTATTCAGGCTTTTCTTAGAAAAGAGAATTCTTAGTACTTACAATTTCTTGAAAATCTTTAAAAATGATCAGTAACTAGAGATAATGAGTTAGTAGAGTATTGAGAAAGAGTGAAAGACAATAGAGGAAGCACTCCTTTAGCTCCGTGATTAGCAAATGGTAAGCAAGTAAATAGAAGAATCGGCGACCGCTAGACTACACAAAGTGATGAATGGCCAATTTTTGCTTCAAGACATCGAAAGAAGAAAGGAAATTGCAACAATATCAAGTGTACATCTAAAGTAAGATAATGTGAGTAAAAAATTATTTAGACTAGAAGGCATCCTTGGAGAGGTCCTTCCATTGTGAGCCTTTAAAAATTTTTTTTTCGGTAAATCAAGTCCCGGTATATCACCTAGAATGGATTTTTTCAGTGAAGAGGTAAATTCCTGTCTTTCGGATTTTTCTTAGAAAGGATAGTCCCTTCGCTCTATATTTTAGTGATTGAGTTATTATTTAACCAATTTGGAGGTTTAATTTAGCTTTTTGAGTTTGTTCTGTTTACCTACAAGCGTAATTATCCCGGGCAACGCCGGGTCCTCTGCTAGTATATTTAAATTGCAAATTTCTTGAGTTCAAAGCAAATTTCTTAAGTTAGATTTTTTGAGATAGAAGCAAAATGGCGGCCTTGTCATGACCTGTATTAGAGCGACCTTGTTTTGTAGCGGTTGGTTTCACATTAAAAAGATTGTGTCGGGCATGTGGTCTGATAACTTTTATTCATATACATTACGTCAAGGTAGCTATAGTTTTGAAGGTGTTGTATTTAAAAACGTAATGACACTTTATAGTTCAATTTAGATTTACGTAAATTTTGAAGTTAATTGCAAGAAATATAAAATTTCGTACTTTGATTTCAACTGTAGTCCAAACATTTTTTTGGACCATTCTTGAAAACCGTGTTACTTTGTTCCAGAACTTCATCATATCGCGTGATAAAGTGTCTAGAAGGAAAGTAGGTGGGCGTGCATACAAGATGTATAGCGATCGTCAGATGGAACTATGTTTTTCTGACATAAAAAATAACGTGCTTACACAGCGTGAAGCTTACGAAAAATATAAGATACCGCGAAGTTAAGTATTTTGAGACTGAAGGCGATCCGGCAAAACAATGTTAGACCACTTGGTCGTCAGTGTATTTTTTCGGAAACAGAAGAGAAAATATTCATCCGCCATGCACAAGAAATGTGTAACTTCGGTTTTCCAATAACTATTTTCGATTTAAGTTGCATTGTGAAAATGTATTTAGATAAGAAAGGTGTGATTATCAACCAATTCCAGAATAATCTTCCTGGAAAAACATGGGCAGACATGTTTATGAAACGCCAGACACAAGAAACTTTCGCAGAGGATTTGCAGCAACATCAAGCGAGTAAGGGCTGAAGAAACGATCCAGTCATTCTTTATTCACTTGAAAGAAGAAATAGAGGGTGTTCCTCCTCACCTCATTAACAACTATGACGAAACAAACCTGGTGGATGACCCAGGCAAAAAGAAAGTCTTAATTAAACGCGGTTGTAAGTACCCTGAAGCGATTAAAAACTCAACTAAGGCAGCTGTTAGCATAATGGTGCGTGGAAATACTGCTGGAGAAGTTCTGTCTCCATATGTCAATTACGAATCTGAACATTTGTGGACAACATGGACCGAGGGTGGACCAGCGCACATTCCCTACAACAGATCGAAATCGGGATGTTTCGACACCAACAGCTTTGAAGACTGGTTTTTAGCACATTTTCTATATATAGAAATGTTTAGCACATTTTCTATATATAGAAATGTGCTTATGTGATCGGTTTGTCCAGCTGTCCGTCCGTCCGTCCGTCTATAGACAATCCCACAATTCATTGCGTTGCATGTATTGAATTGCATGTATTGCAATCTCACAATTCATTCAATCATGTCTTGAATTGCTGGAAGAAACGAATTATCCTCGCATTTGGTAAAACGCGTGTTGAGAACATGGGTTCGGTTCTGCGCGTGCTCTAAACGTTAATGAGATGGTGTGCGTGCAGGATGCACGTGTTTGACGATTATTAAAAGGGCAGTTCGGTCCCTAAATCAAGAGAATTTTTTTATTCCTAGGGAGCTTAGCATTTATTACGATAACTTGAAAACGAATTAACTTTTTCACAGTCTGTTTTCACCAATCCATTAAAATGGGACAGAGTACGCAGAAGTACGAACGTGAGATAGCAGGAATAAGTACGTGCTCTAATAGCACGTGCTTTAATGGTACCATTATGATACCCTCTTAAACATTTCCTATAACAAGATATGGCATGTAATATATCAAACAAATTCTCACAACACATCATGAACGAATATAAAAAAGTAACTAGTGATAGCAAGTATCGGTCTAATGGCACGTGTACGTGCAAGGATGTCTCATGAATGAATATAACGGTATATAGTGATGTATGAATTGTTTAGTAGTACGTGTTTTAATGGTACCAAGTGGTACCATTGGAACTTTCAATGCTAAGATATGGCATGTAATATATCAAACGACTCGTAATAACGTGCCATGAGTGAATATCACGTGTAAATAATGATCATAGTTATTGGTTTAGTAGCACGTGCCCTAATGGTGCCTTATGAAACCATTGGAACTTTCAATGCTAAGATATGGCATGTAATAGATCAAACGACTCGTAATAACGTGCCATGTGTGAATATCACGTGTAAATAATGATAATGGTTATTGGTTTACTAGCACGTGCCCTAATGGTGCCCTATGAAACCATATGGTACCATTGGAACTTTCAATGCTAAGATATGGCATGTAATATATCAAACGACTCATAACAAGGTGCCATGAGTGAATATCACAAGAAAATAATGATAATAGTTATTGGTTTAATAGCAGGTGCCCTAATGGTGCCCTATGGTACCATATGGTACCATTGGAACTTTCAATGCTAAGATATGGCATGTAATATATCAAACGACTCGTAACAAGGTGCCATGAGTGAATATCACGAGAAAATAATGATAATGGTTATTGGTTTACTAGCACGTGCCCTAATGGTGCCCTATGAAACCATATGGTACCATTGGAACTTTCAATGCTAAGATATGGCATGTAATATATCAAACGACTCATAACAAGGTGCCATGAGTGAATATCACAAGAAAATAATGATAATAGTTATTGGTTTAATAGCACGTGCCCTAATGGTGCCATATGATACCATATGGTACCATTGGAAATTTTAATGCTAAGATATGGCATATAATATATCAAACAACTGGTAATAACCTGCCATGAGTGAATATCACGTGTAAATAATGATAATGGTTATTGGTTTACTAGCGCGTGCCCTAATGGTGCTTTATGATACCATATGGTACCATTGGAACTTATAATGCTAAGATATGCCATGTAATATATCAAACAACTCGTTACAATGTGCCATGAGTGAATATCACGTGTAAATAATGATAATTGTATTGGCTTAGTAGCACGTGCCTTAAAAGTGCCTTATGATACCATATGGCACCATTGGAGCTTTAAATGTTAACATATGGCATGTAATATATCAAACAACTCGTAACAACGTGCCTTGAGTGAATATAACGAGTAAATAATGATAGTGGCAATTCTTTTTGTAGCACGTGCTCTAATGGTACAATACAGAATTTATAGAACTTTTAATGCTAAGATATGGCGTGTAATATATCAACCAACTCCTTACGCGTTATTAGATCATTTGTTATCCATAGCTTATTTGAATCAAGAGTATAGTACTCTTAGGCTTAATGGTATCTAAAACTCATTACTAATTAATTTAATAGTAATTAATGGCTTGCTTCAATAAGACTTTAGTAATTTAATATGAAAATCTAATAGATGCTTACACTTAACGCTTCAGCAATTGAGGCTCACTTCGTTTAACATTATGTGAGAATTCTTACAAATTAAAGAACTTTTATTTTTTTAAGTGTATGAGGAATAACTTCACTCTCCATTTACCTTTCATTCTTCAAGTTTATTCTTTTAAATTCTCTCTATACGTTAGTCTATTTAAATAGTAATTTACAATTTAGTTTTCATATTTATTTATTTACTCTCAAGTGTTTTAAAATGTTGGTTAATTCTATATATCCATGTACGATGCTATAACAAGAAAATGTGCTCCCTTTATCCGCTTTGGCGGTAAAATCATTCTTGTTTAACCCCTTCAGTCACCTTGGCAACATATGTTTCCAACTTGTATCTTGGACGTTTACCTTGTCAAAAGTGCGGTATTTTTTTTATGTTTTGTAAAATTTCGTACTAAATAAATGACATGAATAAAATCTGTTGATTCTCTAATAAATATGTATATTTCGGTAGCAAATATAGCCATACATGTAAAAAGATAATAAAAAATGTTAATAAATAAAAAACTGCTGTTTATGTTTAATGTAACAGTATCAATATAATAAATGTAAAAACAAAATTTTTACAATCGAATTTAAGGTCTGTGTCTGAAGGGGCTACTTTACTGTTACCAGTTCTCCGCAGAGAAGAAGGGAAAAAACTGCTCATCGGCGACAATTTGAGCTCACACATTAGTGTTGATGCGCTTAAATTATGCAATGAGCATAACATTGCATTTGTGGCTCTCCCTCCAAACAGCACCCATTTGTTGCAGCCTTTAGATGTGGCCTATTTGAGGACTCTGAAACTTCGATGGCGCCAAATTCTTGATCAACGGAAAAGATCTCAGAAAGGCAGAGATCACCCACTATCCCTAAAAATGTGTTCCCTTCCTTACTAAGTAAATTGTGGGACGCAATTCTGTTAAACTCTGCACAAAACCTGAAAGCAGGCTTCAAGAAAGCATGCATTTTCCCCACCAATTCAACTCCAGTTCTACAACGATTGTCTTCTTTCAAGAACGTTGATGAACCAACAGATGCAGATGTTGTTTCACAATCATTTGTCTAATGTCTGGAAGAAAAACGGAAGGAAGTGTGTTGTTCACTGAACAATGTTCAGGGTAAGAACAAAGGTAGAAAGAAGAGGCTAAATATTGTGGCAGGAAAGAGTATTTCTGCAGAGGAAGTACAGCAAATGTCTTCACCTTCCACCTCAAAGGACAAAAACGCTCCTTCAACTTCAAAGGGCAGAAAAAGCACATCAAAGAAGAAGCTAGAATCTGACAGTGAAAGTGAAGCTGGAGAATATGAAATTTCTTATGCATCTGAGTTGCCTCTGAATATTTCTGAGGGAGTAATTGAAGACGTTCAAGTAGATGTTCCAATGGTGTACATCCCAAAACCAGGCGACTTTGTAGCAGTTGAATATGAAGGAGAATCTTGGCCGGGGAGAATCAAATCCACCGAGAACGATGGAGCATATGTCAAATATGCATGGCACGCTATGGATTGTCTTGGAAGTGGCCAGAAAAAGAAGATTGCATCTTCTGCCCAAATAAGGACATGAAATTTCCAATAAATCCTCCATCAAAAAGGAGTACAAAGAGGGCATTATATCGTGTGCCAGAACTAGAGGCTAGATGGGGAAAACCATCGAAGTAAAAATTTCAACTTTCAACTTTCATTTAATGTGTTTCATAATATTGATCATTTCTTCTTATCTACATGCCGTATAGTGTTTGTATAATGTTTGCTAATGTTTTGTTATCTTTTTTATGCTAGCCGGTTTCATAAGATCGTAAATTGCAGTTTTTTTCAAGAAAATTTACAAGTTCTTTGCATTAAAGTGTGTTTTTTTTTTAACAAAGAAATGTGACGCCATCATATACTTGCCGTAGCCCACGTGAAAGACAGGCCCTGGTGCGGAAAAGTCATCTGACCATCTTAGTCCGAGTAACAATGTAACTTTCATTGTTTCCAACAAACGCAAAATTGCTGATTATTAAAATCCAAGATGGAAACAATGAAGATTACATTGTTATTCGGACTAAGATGATCAGGTGACTTTTCCGCGCCAGGGCAACACCTCCTAGAGAGAAGGCCTGCGGACCAACGGTGTATGCATTGTTACATCATCATCAAGCGGCCAAATTTAGGGCTTATTATTGGTAGAAATACGATAACAATAGCCGCTTGATGCTGATGTAACAATTTATACATCTTTTGTCCGCAGGCCTTCTCTATAGGAGGTGTTGGCCAAAGCCTGTCTTTCTCGTGGGCTACGGTACTTGCAATAGAGTCTCTCAACTATAGTCCACTATTAATATAATATGGGATTTTCCACATGGATCCAAGTTGTCAACATCATGTACAACAATGGCCCAATGTTTTATAAAATATATATTTAACAATTCTAATCTTACACTGTTTTTGACTAATAGGTTTTAAAACAACAATCTGAACAACCTTACAAACACAAACCAAATGCTGTTAAAAATATCTTTCTTCAATTAGACAAGCTGCAAGTTAAAAATTCAGAAATGTGGACCATAGTTGCGTAGTTTTATGGTATTATATTTTGTTACATTGTTAACGACATTTTCAGTGTTTGCTTTCCAGGAATTCAATGCTTTCATAAGAATCACGAGGCACGCGCAAACACTGAAAATGTCGTTAACAATGGAAAAAAATGTAATACACTTTTGGATCACCCGATATGATAAGTACAAAACAAAAATACTATGGAAATCTGAATAACTTGCTCATCCCCTGCCCAGGAATTTTAATCATATGAAGAAAACCTGAAGAAGTAGCCCATCCTCTACCTGGGAAGTAAATTATGCACGTTTCTATTAATTAATTATAATCCTTTTTTAAGAACTTTGAAAGTCTTTTTAATGAATTGTATTGTCACCAGAAATATACCAGTTTTCCAGATTTGGAGTTGTTTGAACAAAGGGAAATAAACGAAATACTGTTTACAGAATTTGCGCACAACACACAGCTTAATTTAAAAAGTGTATAATTGCTTTTAATTTGGCCAATTCGAGCAAACTAGTTCATTTTGATGTTTTTGTAGAGACGATTGTTTATGATTAGTCAGAGTAATGCATTGTTAAACTAATATAGAGATACAGAAAAGTGTATACATATTAAAATTAAATTATAAATTATTTACGAACAAATGAATAATGATTGAAAACTGCATTGTCATGTAAAAGACGATGTTGGAGAAAGTTGCACAGCTGTAGAGATTCAAAAAGTGAGCAAAACACCGAATACAAAATTTTCACACAATCGCCAGAGCGGATTCTTATGCTTTTTTTTTTGGTGCTGAATCCGTATCTGACCTCATTTTTTCCTATCACCCACAGATTTACCGTTTTCCAATGAAACATTTTAAAATTATTCAGAGTTTGGTGCCTAATAAGTTTCCTTGTGGTCCAAAAATATAGATTCTTTAACACTGCAGCCTATTCTCTTCACACACGTTACTTTAACATCGCAGTCTTTATGTGCATAACTTGAGAACAGAGTACAAGCTAAAGAATGAAAGATTTGTCCGTGAGGAGAAAGAAGACGGCTAAAGGAGTTAATTGAAGCTTAAACGAACGTCAGACAAATTCGATAATGTGCGGTAGTTTTAAGGCCAATAAAGGCAAGAATTCAGTTATCCGTAAAAGGGATGTTTCTTTATTTTTAACGATACATACAAACTAAGGAACATTTACACGAGATGAAAGGCGAATGTCGGCCGAATGAAGCAGTCCAAATAGTGTTGAAATGGATCCAACGCATCGAACAGGAATCATGCAGTACGTTCTTTACGAAAAAAAGTTCATACAAGACGACAATATGTGATAGCATGGTTCCATATGGTAGCATTAGGTACCCCACTACATTACCAACATTCCCCTAGACAATGTTTATTCCCCTTCCCCTCAATCTGGCTAACTAGCGAAACTCCCCTCATTATCCTTCCCCCCTGCACTATCTCTTCGGAGGTCAGTCCAGTGACGTTCCTATTAGGTGTACACAGTAAAAGCGTTGTGTCCCCAATCATCCTTTATTAACATAGATTTGCCTCTATAGAAATGAAAGAAAAGTAGGTTAATAAGGAGATGCCTCGAAAGGAATCTTAAAATATAAGTTAGAAACAAGTGATGGGCCCTTAACTAGAGATAAAGAATAAAGTACGGTTTGGTAAGGGAAAAAAGGAAATCTAAAAGTAAAAGAAGAGAATTTAAATAACGTAACTTGATTCCAAGGTAGTGACTGAGAGTATTGGGAGCTTCCTTACAGTAACTTTTCTGCGGACCCCTGAAAAATATAAAGAAAGAAAGAGATTATATAGATGACAAAAAATAGATAAAAATATGGATAAAAGAGAATTTAATTAAATCGACTTTAAAACCCTAAATTTCTTCGTCTTATGATGATGACGATTCAGTACCGAGGCTTTCTTTATAGGATGCGTTGGCTGGATTCTCAAAATACACCTGACCATCGGGGTCTGAGCGTGACCACCGAGAGAGAAGGCCTCCGCAATGAAACTGAACACATTTTTACATCATCATAGATAGTACAAATTCAGGGCTTATTATTGGTAGAAATACGAATAACAATGCACTATCTATGTGATGCAACAATGTATTCAGTTTCATTGCGGAGGCCTTCTCTCTCGGTGAGCAACAATCCAACCTTCATTATTTCCTAACCTAACCAACAAACGAAAAATAAAAACCTGAGTATTAAAATCTAGAGTAGAAAAGAGCTGAAGAAGGAATGCAATGTTGATATCAAAGAATTCTGTAAAGCGAAATGCCGTGAAAGATCATTTCAACAACACGATAATTTTAATAATTACACATTTTGTCGAAGAATATGAAAAGAATAAAGAACTGGTCTTGGAATAGCAATTGGTAGTTTTTAATGAACCTACGCGTTTCGAAATACACTTGTTCTTCAGGATAGGGAACGACTGTACCAGATCGGTTCCCACCACCGCATATATGGTGATCGTCCACCAATCAGGAAAAGGACAGTTTTCACTGATTGGTGGGTTACAAAGTAACTCATATTTACAAAACAAATGGAATAAAATTACAAAACAACGATAGATAAAATTTTGGATAAAATTACATAAACGATATTTCAATAACAATCGGTGATCTTAAATGGGACATTATAATTGAAATCATTATACGGGAGACTGTAAAACTTAAATATCGCTGGATATTGGTCAATCGTTCGCTGGGTACGCCGTCTTCTCTACGGCCGGTTGTCGATGCTGTTCACAGCATCAAGGACGGGGTCTTTTTCAGAACTGGTCTGATTATTCAGAATTCTGTCCTTATCTGTTTTTATGTACCTCCTGATTTCTAGAGCTTCTTAAAAAAGACATATGAAGCTTCATAGAAAAAGACATATGAAGCTTCATAAAAAAGAGACATCATGCCTTTCTTTAAACGCTAAATTGGTTTAAGTTGGCTTAATTTGTGGTCGGCTCGACATCAAATGATAATTGGGTAATTTTATTAAAAACATGACAGTTTTGACGTTCACCCTCCCCGACTGTGGAAACTGCTGGCTGCTGCAGGCCACCTTCATCTCCCTCTATTCTGCCAATCGACCGAACCGGCCCCTGCAATCGAGCGGGTAGGCTTCCCGTTATACTGCCATGTAGTTATCTGCAACACCTTGTACGTTACATTTCGATCCTCCCTCGTAGCATTGGAACAAAAGAATTTAATTCATTTAAAAAGGGATAAAACCAGAAAGTTTTGTAAATATTACATGCATCCGCTGTAAAAAATGTATTTTACGCGGATTTGAAATAACGTGATTGGCAAAAGTTTATTTAATTTTTGTATGTTTATTTTTCATTTGTTAAGTCTGCCTAAAATTTTTCAAAGTTAATGCTTTTTTACATGATTTTTTTTAGCTGATATACTACTACTGGAATGTATCTGCCTTATTTAGCAGGGATATATGAGGCTATTCACAAAATCGTTTGCTAAAATGACAGAATTAACAAATGAAACCTTATGTAACATTACTCAAACCCTCCTCCCTAAATGAACTTATGTAATTTTTCTCATAAAAATGAGCAATGTCGCGTGCAAAGGCATTTATTTTTAGTGGCTAATTTATTATGATCATCTTCTCGGTATTTTGTTGGCCACCTTTTGCCCATAACACTGTGTCAATTCTGCTTGAGATGGGCGCCTCGAGATATTGATAGGTGGTTTTTGTGGGATCTGAGACCATGCTTGATGAATAGCACTTTCCAGTTGTGTCAGATTTGAAGGTTGTAGGTCCAGCTGTCTGATGGCTTTTACAATTTCATCTCGCAAATCGTCAATGGGATTGAGATTTGGAGATTGAGATTGTATGTGTGTGGGGGGGGGTGGACTTAAAGCAATCTATTTTTCAATTTCCTGAAACAAATCTTGTATAACCTGGGCTTCATTCTGCTGGCAGGCCGTATTATTTTCTGAATTTCTGAAAGCAGCCATCTCCATTGGATAAACCATCAACATTGAACTTCCTCAGCCACGCTATTTATAAATAGATATAAAAACTTCGCTTGTGAAACCTGGTAAGTGCCAAAAGTGTGTCATCGCTTACCAAGTTTTACACGAAAGTTCGTGATGTTACCATGCAAAATTGGTGATCCCCCCCGATTTGTTGGTAACTTTTTGAAGTATTATTATTGATGAAAACGATCCTTGTAAGGAGTGGGATCTAGCGTTAGCATTAACTCAAAACCGATTGAGATAATGGCGCTTAGCAAGTTTTACAACGAGGTCTTCATATGTTGTGCGTTTCAGACGTTGATCAATACGAATTAAAAGAACTCAAAGCATGCCGGAAAAACATATGGCCAAACCATAAAGTTGCCTCCACCAGCTTAAAGGGTTATAGCAAATTCTCACTTAGATGTCTGCATGGTTACCTGAAAAGGAACAAACCATATACGAGGGAAAATCGGATAGTAACGGGTATTTGCGTTTTATAAATTAATTTCAAATATTCAGAGCGAACCAAATTTTTGAAACTTTATTTATTGCCTCATTTTTCAACATATTTGCCGCATTGGTGTATTCAACGGTCCCAACGTGTACCAGTTTCCGTATACTCATGCCAAAAAATTCGGTTGGCTGGTTGCGAAGCCGCCATCGGAGAATCGTTTCATATCGCACCGTACGCTTTTTCTTTGATTGTCTTGCCTTTGGAAAGAAAATCACACTAGATAACGTCATGCATATTCCAATATGCCGTTGACATTACAAGACAAGACTCCATGCCTATCTCAAACCGTTGTAACTTGCCAGCAATGTTTCGCAGCCTTGAATTTTTTTCTCACCGGTGATGACATGTGTTTTTACAGCAAGCCTTTTTTTTGTTGTTTGGATTCAAGCTGGTCATGGGCAATCCTGCAACGTCATCCTTACAGCCCGAACCTAGCATCAAGTGACTAACATCTGTTCGGTCTGCTAATGGAGTTCTTCATATGTCATCTGTTTACAGGCTAACTGTCATCTCGGCAGATAAAAAATATTAAATCTATTTAACTCGTAAAACGAGAACAAGAACATAACTCGTAAAACGATTTTCAAATAAGCTGAAAAGAAGAATATAAAAATTTGTTGTTTAACATTACAGCAATATTTTATATACAGCAATGCCGAAAACTGCATGAAAATTTACGTATTCGATTACAGCGTTCAGACGAATCTTTCCAAACACGCGCGAAATGAGAAATGAAATTCTCACACGTCTAAATGTTTTTAACTACTGCGCTTATGTTCTTTCCACTGCTAGAGCCATTCATCCCTTTTTAATCAAAGTTACCAAAAATGTTAGGAGAGAAAAATCATTGTTGCAAAGCACTGCCGGGAAAAATCTTGTAAACATTCCAAGGAGCTTTACCTGTGACGCAGAGGTAATTTTAGATTTGAATATTTCACATTTACTGGCAGTTGGTTTAAATGAACAATGGAAATACCTTTGATTCTAACCACAATCACATCTGTTTTATTGCTTCACGTTCACGTTAAAACACAAATCAATACAAATTCCTAGTCTCGTACAACGATGCAGATGCACAACAGTTATTAGAGTATTAACATGACCATTTGAGGCAGACTAGGTGCACACAGTGGGGAGGTCAATACGTAAAAAATTGCAAACTCTAAATAATTTGCATGGTGTCCATTAGGGGGTGGCCGTGGCCTGGTTATCTCGTCTTTTGGCTTGCTGATCGATGGAGGGTGACACCCAGTGGATTGAGACCACTGCTGGGTGGGACGGCTATTTGGGGCACAGCTTTTGGGGGACTTTAGTCTGACCCATTTGCTGAGTGACCAGTGCTGGAAGTCCAGCAGCTGGTGATAGCCACTGGTTTGTTCGTCCGCCAGCAGCTCTTCCATCATGAACCCCCCGTGCTTCGGAGGGCACGTTAAGCCGTCAGTCCCGGCTGCTACTGTCGTCTCGTAGCAGTCGTTAGTTACTGGGATAGCGCAAAACTCCCTCGATGGAGTAAGTGCCGCAGATTATCGTTCTGCGATAATCAACCCTCTGTAGGCCTGACATTAATTAACCATTTTTAACTGTAGGCCTAACATTTATTAGCCATTTTGACAATAGGCCTAACATTAAATACCCATTTTTAAATATAGGCCTAACATTAATTACCCTGTTTTAACAATAGGCCTAACATTAATTAGCCATTTTTAACAATCGCCCTAACATTAATTATCCACATTTAACAATCGCCCTAACATAATTATCCACATTTAACAATAGGCCTAACAGCACTGAATTTTAAAAACGAAGTGAGCACGCGCATCGACAAAGCTTCATAACCGGCACGTGCTACAAGCTGACATCAACAATGTTTAAATGATAAACAAAAAGTAATACTGTATTCACTTATGACTCGTCACTACGAATCGATTGATATATTACATTCCCTAAGTTTATATTCTTAACATTTGTGCACGTGCTTGAAGGGGTCCACGAAAGTGCATTAAAAGTTGATACATCGCAATTAAAGTTCATCCATTTTCACATTATCGTCCAATCGAGGGCCGGCCGGACACATAAATGTACCGATTAAGCTTGTATTCTTATATATAGCTTTAGCTAAAGCTCGTAATAAGGGGTCATTGAAGTACTTTTCTGGGGCCATTTTCTCGGATGTAACATTTCGGAAATCGAAAAGAATGTCATATTCGTCTTATGCTCGTCATTCCCGTTCGAATGACATATTACATGCCATTATTGCCAATAAAAAAATTTAATGGGGGGGAGGGGGTTGGGTCTCAATAGTCACGTGACTGTTAGACCGATTTCAATGACAAACTAATCAGGTGAGCTCAGGAAGGGTTTCTATCGAAGACCGAAAGCAGAATTTGAAAAAGTTAAAGCATCCTCGAGTAATCGTCGGACATAAGACGGACAGACGGACAGACATACAAACAGAGCGAAACCAATATATGCTTTTCAGCATAAACCAATATATGCTTTTCAGCATATAATAACTTTCTCTGAGTGTTTGAAATTAATTTAAGAAATGCAAATTGCCGTTACGTTCCGATTCTCCCTCGTAGTTGTTTCCAATTATCGGCTGTCCAATCCTTGTGCTCCTGCGCAAAATGGAGACGTTTTCTTTTGTTACCTGCAGACAGCAAGTGTGTAAACAGGCCTTCGGTTTCCACATCCCTTACGATGCAGTGTACGACGAATAGTGCATTTAGATGTCTTTTGAGAGGATCCTCGATTAATATGTGCTGTAATTTAGTGCCCTTCTGCTGTCCTTTACAATTCTGGACAGATCCTTTGCGCCGGAGCATTCACTAAGCGACCACAAGTTGCACGCTGAGATCCAATTTTTTTCGCTGACAGTCTAGTCTTTAAACATAGTAAACTGCAATCACAGTAAAGCACCACGTCAACCATACAGATTTACAGATTTTTTAAAGATATAACTTCACTTTTCTCAAGAAATTCTTCCTGAGGGTTACGTCCTTATTGCCCCGAGCCCTTCAATTCTATTTCTGGGTCTAAGCTTTCCATTTTTATACCAATCAGCGTGATCAGGTAAACCGGTCATAATAAACTAGCCAGTCAGTATACAAGGCAAGTCAAAATGATGGATCCGATTTCAGAAGTTTATTCCGTGAAATCTAATGAAGATATGGTATTGTGAGATATGTACTATGAAAGGTAAACGTTCAAAGTTTACTTCAAATCACATCACATCACTAATGCCGATGAACACTAGTCACGAACTTGTTTACATGATAGTCAAGCACACAGAACGATCTCTGTTGTTCAATCGTTTTCACATGACCCCACAGAAAAAAGTCCAAGGGATTAAGGTCGGGTGATCTTGCAGGCCAGGCTACCGGTCCACCTCGACCTATCCACCGATTCGTGTATGACCTATCTTGTTCAACCAACGCCATTTTCTTTAAACGCTCGCTGCTGAGCCTTAGCGATAGAAAGTGAAACCCTGTGTGGAAACTAAACTGTTAAAATTAACCTTTCGAAGCACATGCCTCACTTTAAAATACATTCATTAGACACCACAGAATAAATGTCTCAGATTCTGAAATCGGGTCCATCATTTTGACTTGTCCTGCATAGGGGAACATTCATCCATAGATAACCCCCTCTCCCCCTATTTTACCGTTCACTTTTGTCACAGTTTCGATATGCGCGCCCCCCCCCCCCCCCCAATCAAGCGAACATATTTGTGAATGATCCCTATGTTGCATTATTCCAGGGGATGGAGGCAACCACACCAAGAAGTTCCATTGTAAATTATAAACCATTTTATCACACAATTCATAAGGGAAACAAGAATATAACTCGTAAAACGATTTTCAAATATGCTGAAAAGTAGAATATAAAAATTTGTTGTTTAATATTATTGTAATATTTTTATATACAGCAATGGCGAAAACTGCATGTAAATTTACGTATTCGATTGCAGCGCTCACACAAATCTTTCCAAACGCACGCGAAATGGGAATGAAATCTTCGCACGTCTAAATGTTTTAAACTACTGGGCCTATGTTCTTTCACCTGCTAGATCAAAGTTATCATAAACGTCAGGAGAGAAAAACCATTGTTTCAAAACATTGCTGGGAAAAATCTTTTAAGCATTCCAAGGAGCTTTAGCTCTGACGCAGATGTAATTTTAATATCTCACTTTTACTTGCACTTGGTTTAAATAAA
>JAHWFO010020903.1:0-20729 GCA_023313115.1 Rhysida immarginata
TTCAGACTCTGTGGATGTGACAAATTCACAAGCCTGATCTTCAGTCAACCTGGAAGCGACGTTTATTCGTTTTGTTGCTTGTTCTGTTGTATGAGCTTTCATACAAACTAGATGGAACCCGCCAAAATTTGATGGTAAACAACTGTGTGGTCTCATAAACAATCATAAGCAATCCTCTCCACAAAGACATCACAATCAAGAACTTTGCTAGCATTGATGATCATATTAACAACAATTACATACAACAATTAACGACGATAACAATGATCAATGCGCATGTGCAGAAGTGCCGATTTTGCTCTTAAAAAAATGCTCTGCGGCGTTCATGAGTGAAGACGATTTTGTGATAGAAAATATACAATTTTCTTTACAATTAGATACTGACAAGCTAAGAAGGTTGTAAAAGGTGTATTAATGATTTTGAAAAGATTTCTTATCAAGATGTTTAATAACAGGAAAACGCGTTGATTAAAAATCCAGTGAATGACATAGGATTGTTTTCCTGTGCAAACGAGGTGATAATGGCCGGCAGCTTGCGCAGACAACTTGTTTGCAGCAGAGCCAACAACAGCATAGTTTTAATACTGTTTAATTTAAAAACTCACGGTATTTCTACGAAATTTCTAGGTCATTACCCATGTCCAGAAGCCTCACTTTGGAAAAATTTTGACATTAACTGAACTTTTGATTACAATAAGCGGCTGATTTTAAATGTACTTGTAAATAACCGTTCTGTTCCTGGCAAATATGATGACAATAACCGATTGATTACATGAACAGTGATTACAATAAGCAGCGACTACTTTATTTTGCTTGTGCGTACGTTTCTAAGGGTAAAACAATTGCCAAGCAATAAAACAATAGCCTTTGCGACAACACGCGCATGTCGACAGTTTCTGTGAAAATACATGTAGGCAGAATCAATAAAATGTATAGTCTATGGACTCTTTCTTAAAGCATTGTTAATAATGACCTTCGCGATACTAGGGCCAGCTGTTGAACGCTTTCCGAATTGCACCTCACAATCCGAGATTAGCTGTCTACTGTTATTCACTCTCAACAGCTGGCGCTAATACGAAAAAGTCTATAATTGTTAACCATTGTTAAAGATTCGTACCATTGTGGAAGTTACAAGCCCATAGACCATAGCTTCTATTGATTCTGACGTAGGGCAAGGAGTACATAAGCGAGGCAGCAGCGGCCAAGTAGCATTTAAATCTTGCAAAATTGTTCACAAGCACGACTTATAGTAACAATTTATTTTTGCTCTTCCTGATTGAGATTCCCTCGCTCTCGCTAATGTAACCACCAATTATTCAGTGAAAAAAAGTTTAGAAAAACAAGCAAGTAAATTTAAAAATTATCTGACCTAAAAATTATTTTTAAAAAATAGCACTTTTTTTTATTGTTATACAGGGTGAGTTTGAAGTCGCACACATCAAAATTTAGCTGCCTGTAAAAATACCAGCTTGAGAATTTAAATGAAAGTAAAGTTATCACAGAGATTAGAGATTACTTGAAATGTTGGCTTATATTTTTAGCAGACAACCTTTAGGAGTTAAAATAAATAAATGTTGAAACGACGTCCTATTTTGCGAATACAAAAGGTTGTCGATTTACCAGAAAAACTTTACTGTTACAATAAATGTTCGAAATGACGTCCTCTTTCACGAATACAAAAGCGTGTTTGTTTTACCCGATTTCATGAGACTCTGCGAAGCATAGCAGTACTGATGTCAGAAATGGCTGTTGTGATATTTGATTTCAACTCTGTAATCGTGAGTGGACTATTCACATAAACAGCACATTTTTCAGGTAACCCCATAGGAAGAAATCGGGAATGGGGGGAGGCCACAATCCCTAATTCGAAAGAGGGCGTCATTTCGAATATTTCTTCTAACACCTAAAGCTTGTCTGGTAAAACAAACACGCTTGTGTATTCGCGAAAAAGGACGTCATTTCCAATATTTATTGTAATGCCTAAAGTTTGTCTGCTAAAAATAAAAGCAAACTTTTCAACAAATCTCTGATACTTGTAATCTTTAAGGAATTTTTGATTCGTAATGAAAATTTTCTAGGCTAGAAGCTTACGAAAGAAATCAAAACTTTAATGGCTTACGAAAGAAATAAGGGTTCCCATTTCAAATTTCCGACCTGGGGGGGGGGGGATAATATTAGCACATGTGAATGCCCCCCCTCAAAAATATTTCAAACTATTTTTTTTTTTGTATGGTGTATGCTTTCTTGGATTTTTTTTTTTTGTCTCAAGTTAAATGAGTCTCCCTGTATATTAATTCTTTATATTTATTACAAGGTATATGTATTTAATTTTTTAAATACACAAATAAAAAAAGTTAATGTAATCCGCATGCAGGTATTGAGAGGGGCAACAGAAAATTTCATTACTGAAAATTTTATGCTCAATTTAAAAAAAAAAAATACTGTATTGCCCCAAGCATAAGACAACTTTGAATATAAGGTGACCGACCAAAGTTTACATATGGACTAATCGTATTTTACAAAGGGGTTGGATACCATGGAATCTCCTTGACGAAGTTTGTCCTAAGACTTTTCAACAAACAAGCACGTGCACTTGAAATTTCTTTGCAAACAATTACTTTAAAAGTTATTACAGTAGATTGCTTGTGTTAATTGTTAAAAATAAAATAATCTAGGCCTACCAACGCACACTGCTTCCCGGTGTCATTTGATTGTTCAATGCAGTATTGTAAGTAAACAGAGCTGCGGGGACCCCATGTTCATATGACAAAAAATACTTCTAAGGACCTCTTCTATCATCTCCCAAAAAATCTGTACTCAATTCAAAAACACCCTATATATACTGGGATATTTATTATTTCCAAATAATATATGGACTTAAAAATTACAAAAATTTGATGTTTTACCGTTTCACAATTACAGTTGGTTGATGATTATAGCTACGGCCCATAATATTGATTAAACATCAATGTTAGTTTTTTCTGACATCGCCTTTCAATATTTCTACCGTTTTTATTAAGTCAAAAAAATTATCACTGTAAATTGCTTGACTTTTAAAAGCAAAATTATCCGTAACTGTAAAGAGTTTCATGGTGTAAATTCACACGATCTCTATACGTTTTCGCCTGATCACGTGGTTGTGTCTGGTTGTAATTGGCGGCTGTACATGATAGTTGGCAATGGCTTCAGGGATAGCAGTGGAAGTTTTTAAAAAAGTTAATTTCTGCGTAATTTCTTACGTTAATAAACAATTTTGAACTGTAGTATTAAAAATATGCATTTAAAAATAAAGGATGAGATCATTTTTACATGCTTACAAAAAATTGCTGATCTTGTGCTTAGGCTTAAAACAGACCGGTTTTTAACGCCCATTCTTCTATCGGGAGGGGGGGCATCGATTTTTTTTTTTTTTTCCATATCTGAGATTACGATTATAAGATGACCCCCATTTTTTGACACCTTATTTTTGCGAAAAAAACCTCGTGTTATATTCGGGGCAATGTGGTAGTATATGTAGAATATTTAAATTTTCTGAGGAAGGTTAAAAATGGGAATGCCAACAAATGATCTAATTATATTTCTTAGAAAATTTGGAGTTGCAGAATTCTGAACAACTGTACAATTAATCATAATATTTCATTCCTCTCTTTTTAAGCGTTCTGTTAATGCTTATTTTGATGCAAGTAAAACTGATAACGAAGTGCAGCTGCTTAATGATGGAGATGAGCCTGAAGTTGTAATCAAATTTGAGTAAGTTCTTAAGTTTCTTTTAAAATTAAATAAAATAATTTAATTTGTGCTTTATTGGAGCCAATACTAACTAGCATTTAAAGTTTTCATTACCAACTTGCATATCCAGAAGCACATCATTGCACAGACTTTGGTCAAATTTTGCAGAGCCAGTTAGTTTGAATTATACACCAACTGTTGATATGGATCAATAGTAAAAATAAAGAAACCTCTTGTCCACATAAAATAAATTACTTCTTGTGTGTTCATTTCGACCACTATTCAAGAAGAATACAAAGTCAGAGAGAACAGGATCATTTAAATCATGTAATTGAATGAAGAACCAGTCAGGTGAAATTACAGTGATGTTCATAGAGAACCAATCGGGTAAAAGTACATGGATAAGACAAGAAAAACAGCCGAAAAACAAGTGCTAAAATAAGGGGAGAGGGGTGACACTTGGCTAGTGACTAGTTGAAATAAGAGCTGATCAAATTAATGATGAAAAATAGGAAAGAAAATTCCGCAGCCTGGATCAAACCATGAACCTTTGGCTAAGACCGCCAATGCACCAACCAATTATACCACTGCGGCCATGAAAGCAAACCGCTATTTACATGGCCTTAGGGCTTGGTTGGAGCAGTAACCTAGTCCACAGGCCGAAGGTTCATGGTTCCTTTCCTAAGCCAAAGGTTCCTGGTTTGAATCCAGGCTGTGGAATTTTCTTTCCTATTTTTCATCATTAATTTGAACAGCTGAGGTTAGTGTACAATTAAAACCCTCACTGACCATCTAATGATTTATTCTTGAAATAAGAGGTATGTCCAGAAATTAGGGTTTTATTTCTATTTCTCGCCCAGCCAGGTGGGTTCGAATCCCACCGTGGGTATGGATGTTTGTGTTTGTCCCAGGCTACATACAGATATAACTTGTGTAAAAGGTGCAAAATGACCTCAGCAGTCGAAAGCAAAAATTCTAATAAACCAGCCAACCAATCATTTCTCGCAGTGGCAGTGCTGCGAGCGCAATTTGGTGCATCCGCAGTAGTTATATCTTATGTCTTATAAGAGCGGGTAGGTTAATCAATGGTAAAAGAACCAGAGACCACCTAGGCACCTATTCCTACGAGGGAATTTTGGGCCAAAACCCAGTGAACCCAAGGAGCCTATAGGAATCCAGACTCGCTAAGAAAGCGAGTTAGACTACCCACTGGATCTTGGTAAATGTCCTCAAGAAAAGTAGAATTTAGCGTGAGGCGACGAATATGTGCCAGAGCGACACATTCAAAAAGAATATGATGGGCCGTTTCGTCCACCAAATTACATTTTGAACATAGTGGTTTCCCGAAGGATCCCCATTCTATATAAATGTTTTTGTAGTAAATCATGACCTGTGAGAAAGCACATGATAACCCGTAGTTTATGCCTACTAAGTTGTAGAATACTAGTTGTTAGATTCTGAGTAGGTTTCTTAATCATGAATCTAGCATGTCTCTGATCGGTGGTGTGTTCCCACCTTTTAATCATCTCTTGATAAGAGATGTCATTAATCTCACTAACTGCAGTTTGTTTAGAAATACCGCAGAAAGGTTCGGGACCAATATGTGCCGATTTGGCACCTTGTTTTGCTAAGATATCAGCGACCTCATTTCCAACTACCGTATTTACTTGATTATAAGGCGCCTTCGAATGTAAGGCGCATGCTGATTTTTGAGACCATTTTTGAGGAAAAAAAAATTCCTCGAATCTTAGGCGCACCAAAATCAACTTTATAACTTTATTCAAAAATCAAAATCAACATGTACATATTTTTATTAATCAATATCAGCACTCTTTTCGAAGACATTTGCGATTGGCTGAGATTGATGAAATGTGACTGCTCCAGTAACCTATCAGGAAGATGTTTGTTGATCGTGCTTGCCGATCGTACCCATCAATGAAAGTTGAAACCCAATCTTTATTATAATCTTATGGCAATTTTAATTACCGATAACTATAACTTTCAATAATAAATGGCATATATTTCTCCTAAAAATATTATGAGACTATAAGTATTTTATAAATTTGATATAAATTATTTGTAAATTAAGTAATGAAACTTCTGGTTGTATTTTCACGTCAAATGCCAATTTCCGGCCGCCATTTTGAAATGCTCTACATGTGGAGTTTGAAGCGCCTTCGCTTCTACGGCGCCCCTTGTTTTTTTAACCCCCTTTAACGGGAAAAAAGTGCGCCTTAGAATCGAGTAAATACGGTACAGGCTAGGGCGCCTGGCACCCATTGTAACGTAACATTATTTTGGAGAGCCAGGACCTGCAGGAGTTGACGACATTCCAAGGTAATTTTAGAAGTTACCTTGGAAGATTTTAAGGCCCTAAGAGCCGCCTGACTGTCACCAAGTATGAAGATTTTCCTACTAATGTAGAGTTTATCTATACATATCTGTAGACAGTAGATAATAGCTAACATCTCTGCCTGGAAGACCGTGACCCAACGACCGAGCCTACAGAAGTGTAGGGTTTTGGGATTGCCACAGTAAACACCCAGGCCAGAGAATCCATGTTGTCGGGAGCCATCCGTATACCAAATGATGGCGCCCTTTGGAAAATGCAGACTCCCCTCTCCCTGCTCTCCCACGGAGTCTATGATGACCTCGCTCGAGAGCTCAGGGAGGGTTCGAGTTTCCATTATATCGGAAGGCATTTGTAAGATTTTACTGGTCATAACCTGGCTAATGGTGGTATGAGATTTCACTCCAGGGAAGTCTACCCATAGCCCTTGATTACCTAGACGATATGAACTTTTCCTAGCGACTCATTTGATATAAATATCCACTGGAGTCAAAGAAAGAATTACTTCCATGGCCCTAGTTGGTGTAGTTGATACAGCGCCCGTGATACCCAGACAGGCTAACCTTTTGGAGCCTGGCCTTAACGGTCGACTGCTCAACCATACGCCATCAAACCAGAGCACAGTATGTTAAAATAGGTCTAATGGCTGTAACATACAGCCAGTATACCATTTTAGGGGTGAGACCCCAAGATTTACCTAGGACGTGGCGACATGGATAGAGTGCCACTTTAACCTGGTTTATTCTTTTATCAAGATGTTGATTCCAGGTCAATTTACTATCAAGGATGATTCTAAGTATTCGACCTCCTCCTTAACACAAACAGAGTTGGTGTTAGATCAAAAGGAATAATTTCTTTACAACATGTAAAAGGTACAAGAGTGGTCTTCAAAGGATTAACCCTTAAATTCCGCTTAATGCACCATGTTTGAACCTCATATAAAGCAGATTGCATCAGATCCAATAAAGTAAGTTTATCAATACCAGATACATAGATGACAATGTCATCTGCATAGCCTTGGGCATATATGATATGATTGTTTAACTTAGAAATAAGGTTGTCTACCACCAGGTTCCAAAGCAGGGGGGAAAGAATACCACCCTGTGGACAACCCCTGGAGGGTCGAACCTTAATTTCCTCTCCCAAAAATTGGGAGACAATGATTCTGTCCGCCAAAAGGGTTTGAATCCATTTACTGAACAGTGGAGCAATAGCTTTAGAGCTTAAAGCATTGACAATTGAAATATAAGAGGTGTTGTCGAAGGCTCCCTCGATATCGAGAAAGGCTGCAAGTGCAGATTCTCTGTACTCAAGGGTTTTTTCAATTTTAACCACCAAATGGTGTAAGGCTACCTCCGTAGATTTACCCGGTTGATAGGCAAATTGATTAACATGAATGGGATAGTTTGTCCCAATAGTTTCTCTAATACGCCCATCAGTAATCTTTTCGAAACATTTAAGCACGAAAGAAGATAAACTAATCGGTCGAAAACTTTTGGCTAGGTCATAGCGGCCCTTACCAGGTTTCGAAATAAAGACCACTTTGACCAATCTCCACAATATAACCTAGGCGAAATAGATTAGGAATATAACCTAGGGCTAAGCTAGCCCTAAAGATAGTACAAAGAATCGGTGAAGTCACATCCAATACTTGCTGCAGCAAGACTGGCATAATTTCATCCGGTCCGAGAGATTTGTATGGTTCAAAAGATTTAATTGCCCATACAATTTTATTACGAGTAATTATTTCCTCAGCCATAGCCCAGCTATCCCTGGAAATATTGCTGGAAGAATCCAAACAATAATATCCAAAGGTTCGCAGGGCGTAGCACCCGGGAAGTGAGTTGCCATAAGAGTCTCGAGGACATCTTTAGCATCCCTGGTGAATTCACCATCCGTTTTCTGGAGAGTACCAACAAAAATTGGATTTTCTCTCTTTAGGCATTTGAGTCTAGCTCCTTCTTCAGTCTTTTGGACTGATTCACAGAACTTCCTCCACGAAATACGCTTAGCCGTTCTAACGGCTTTATTATACTCAGCGAGGGCAAGCTTATAGCTATGCCAATCGTTGGTCTTTTTAGCTTTCCTAAAAAGCTTCCTGATAGTTTGTCTATGCTGAGAAAGATAGTGATTCCACCACACACAGCCGGATCTACTTTTCTTTCTCAGCAAAGGACAATTGTCGTGATATGACTGAACCAGGGCTTGTTGCAATCCATTTACACACAATTCCAGGTCAACTGTATCACGAATTATCATCGGAAGATCAGAGATCGCAGAACGAACGTCCTCACAAAATTGAGTCCAGTTTGTCTGCTTAGGATCCCTAAAGGTCCTATCTCAGTCCTCATCAGCAAGAAGAGAGAAACGAATATGTTGGTGGTCAGCCAAAGATGGCTTCTCATCAACATACCATTTCCTAATCCATTTACACATATTGGAAGAACCAATCGTGATGTCAATTACCTCCCTTCTTACCGAAGTAATGAAGATTGGCTTATTACCAAGATTAAAAATTTCCAAGTTGTTTTCTAAGATGAAGTCAAATAATAACTTATTTCTTAGATTAGTGCTTGAGCTCCCCCACATTATGTGGTGAGCATTTGCATCACAGCCAAAAACAATTTCCACGTTATGGCTGATCGAAGTTTCCCATATTCTTCTAAAATCATCGAATGGAAGGTAACCCGAGACAAAGATAATACCTTGGTTTCTCCCTTCCATTCGAAGGATGGTTTTTGCTATAGCCAAGTCTCTGGAACAGAGTTGATACATAGGCAGAGCATTAATATTATTTCTAATCAATAAACAGACTCTGGGAGATGAGCATGAAAAATCATAAATTAGCTTACCTCCACAGTTACTCAAACTTCTAATTCCACCTTTAGAAATCCAAGGTTCTTGAATTAGAGCTATGTGAATGTCCTCGGCCAGAAAAATTCCATTGAGGTTGCCTGCCGCCAGTTTTTTATGCTGCTGGTTTTCTTGGAGGAAACAGTCATGCCACTATCCTTGCCAGAGGCTGCACGCTGTAAAGCATGCGGCGCTTCATGTTCAGAAGCAGTATGCTGATTACATTCAGTTGATTCAACAGAGGGCATTTCTGCCATGTCGATATCAACTGCAAGTTGCTGGTTCCCCACAGGGTCACCAGATAAAGTTGGTTTATTACAATCCATAAACTGGTGTAATAATGCAGGATTGAAGGTCCATCCCAGGGGTGCTGTATACCGGAATAAGGCTAAATACTCCTGAGTGTCGCCAAGTAGGCTCCGTTAAAGACACTATAACCGAAGTGCCATCCACCCTTCAGTACGGGTCGCATAACACCTTGGGTTCGGGAGTTGGTCTGCGTCCCCTTATTGGATGTTCGGGATGTCCTAAGTTGTAATAACCTAACCTAACCTAGGATATTCGGCTTTCTGCCACCTGCCGACGCACCCAGTAGCTGCTCAAGCCAATGGGATCTGCAGTAGTTACACTCTTTCCTTGGGAAGAGGAAAGCAAAGGAAATTTTGTCCAACCGAAAAATCATGTGCACGGTGTCTTGGGACAGATACTGCATTCTGCTGGTGGATTTTTGCCCCCGAAGTGAAACGATCAGTTTTAATGTTTAAGATGCTTTAGATGATTCCTATAAATAATAAAAAATATAATAAAAGTACATCAATTTTAATAAAATGCAAGGCCTTTCGCTCCTTATGCACAAGGACCTTCATCAGGTTTTTTATTGAAAGTAAAAGTGTTATTCTCATCAGAAGTAACAGAAAAATACAAAATTTCAAAGTTAATATATTCAACATTGTTATGATATATTGTTATAAAATAATACAGTAAAAAGAAGTGGTAATTAAAAGAACATTGTTGTAAAACAAGGCTTGAAATTCAAATTTTTCATGGAGGGGAGCCTCCCCTCCTATATTTGTAAATGAAGAGGAGTTTAAACTCTTTGAGAGGGAGGTAATGAGTTACAGGTTATGCAAGTGATTTTTACAAATGTTTTAATTCAAGTTTTGTACACAAATGTGTTAAAAATAATAAAATACCAAAAACTCAGTCAAAAAATAAATGTCATAAATTCTTATATTTCAATAAACAAAAAATTAAATACTACCAAAATATATGAAAACAGATTTTAGTGTGTCTTGGTATTTAGCAATCTCGGACATGATTTTGAAGCATCATCTAAACATAATGCTAATCTATGAGCTACCCAATAAATTCCTATTACTTTATTATTTTTCTCTTGACGGTGACAATTGGAATTGGAAATTCCATTGGTTCAAAAGTTAAATCTATATGAAAATATTCAACAGTACTGATTGATGACAATTTAAACCCGTAATCTAATGATTTACAGACAGAAAAGTGATAGTGTCCAAACTTATATTGAGAAAACTTATAAACATTTGTATCCAAAACTTACGTTGTAAGATACGAAGAAGAAAGTCTTAATAAAATCATAAGAACTTTTAATATGATTAAATTTCATGGGTGGGAAACTTCCCTCGTGAAAGTTTTTTTGGGTGCGATTTTAAAATTTTGGGTGAGAGTCCCGCCATCCCGCCCTGAATTTCAAGCCCTGTAAAATCAAGTTTCTTTTCGTTTGTCCAATAAAGTTCCTTGTAAAGAATGCGATAATGATTATATTGGACAAACAAAAAGAATTAATGAACATAAATATCAAATAAAGAAATGTAATGAAAATAATCAATTATTTATGTATAAGAAAGTTAAGGATCATAATATTGACTAGGAAAATGTAAAAATTTTAGAAACTGAGAAACAAACATTGGCAAAAAAGACTTATTAAAGAAAGCTATCATACCGTAAATACTGTCTTAAGCGCCCGGGCGCTTATTTGCAAAAATTCAGCGGACCCCCAGGCGCTTAATGCAAGCAGGCCGGTATTACAGGTCCGGCGCTTATAAAATTCTGCACAACTGTGATGGATACTATTATGCAAAATTCTCGCCCTTCTCCTTCATCTTTTCTAAAGCATCCTGCTGTGTTTTCCATTCCCGTTAGGATCAATGCTAAACTGTTTGGCTGTAGCCTCTGTAGAATGGTTTTCAGCCTACTTTACTGTTGCGAGATTAAAATTGATGCTATAACTGTGAAGTTTTCACTTTTCATCAGCTATGTTGCTTGACTGAATCCAAAATTAAAAGCAAGAAATTAGAAGACAATCATGCTGGTATCTAATTTCCGGTTTAGCAGTGGCATTTGGGAGAGCAAACATTCCCGTGAGAAAGCAGCAAGAGAAGAAAAATCCACGAAATGATCTAAAATAAGCACCCGGGCGGTTATTGAAGGTCCGGCGCTAAATACAGTATTTACGGTATAAACAAATCAAACCAATGCTTAGCTCAATAATCTTTTCTATTAGATAAATAACGGGAAATTTTATAACCTTGACTAAATGTTACCCGCAGGCTTCGCACTGCCCATGACTTAGCCTTTCTTAGCTATATATTTCTAGGAAATCCTTAAAATGGGATTCTGAAACTGAAGGCTTTAGGATTGGTTTTATACCTTTTCCTCATGTACTAAGAACCTCTTTGTAAACAATATTTTTTGTCTTTTCTTCTGGCTGAAGGATAACCAGACTGTCAGGTGAGCTGACTCTGGAACAGGCTATGTACAACTGGCCATGGGAGAAACAGTCACTTCTGAGGTCTATGCCAGCCATCTTGAAAATCTGCCCTTGTGCTTTGTTGATAGTCATGGCGTAACATATCTTTACAGGGAAGTACGTCAGCTAGTTGGCAGACTCTGGTTACAGGGTGTTCTCAAATGACGTGTACAAACTTGCAGTGGAGGGGAGGGGGGGTGATAGAAGGATCAAATCTAAGCAAAATTTCCCTCTTTCATTTTTTTTTCTCTAGGGCATTGTTTTTGAGATAAAAAATGTTAGATGTCGCGTAGACATAATATGCCACTCAACCAGTTTTTCTGGAACATGTCAAAATCATGGTCAATCATGTAATAAAAAGAACAAAAGCACATTGCATACAGTACAATAATGTGACTTTTTTTATGAAACATGCAAATGTTTTGCAATAAGTCTTCAAATTGACTCCCTCTGGCATGAATGCATGCTTCACAACGTCGCCGCATGGACTGATGTACACGTTCAAAATTTCCTGGTTCTTCGTGAATCTGGTCCACAGCTACGGCGATTCTGGCTACCAGTTCTTCATCGGATCCCACAGGTGTCGCATATACATAAGCAAACTCGTGCATAACTTATAGTAGACTGAAGCCTGATTCGCAATTGAAAGCTTTTCTGCATTTTATTTTTTTGATAATGCAATAATGAGAGTGATGATGCAACCCTAACAGCTATGCATGTGTAGTACTTCTGAAATGATTTTCATGATAGCATATGAAGCTTACAGGGTAATGAAGTATTTGAATATATTTTATGCCCGTGTGTGCATTTAAACGCAATTGTAATTTTAATTTTAAATGTAATTTTGGTGTCTCTAATATATTGAAATTCTCATTGCATATTATAGATCCTTAGCAGCAGCTATTGCTGCAGCCACTGGACAGAAAGAGCAGCCTAGTTCTATGAAGATAATATCATGGAACATAGATGGATTAGATGAAAAAAATTTAATGTCAAGGGCCAAATATATCTGCAATTTTATAAATTGGTAAGTTTTTATTAAACTTTAATAATAATAAGTTTATTTACTATTAATTAAAGTATTGGACTTAATTAGCTTTGATTTAATGAGTAGGAACCCATGAAGAAACAAAATTTTGAATTCATGGTTTCTTTTAATAATGGTTTCAACATAATTTTTAAGAAAAAGTGACGATCAGTGTTTGCTCCTACAGAGTGGAATGAATAAATGGCTGTGCAGATAATAAAAAAAAAAATTCTGTTTAATATTTAAGATGCACAGGCCCAAGTTGAAACCAATCGTGACGGGCTACCCCCTGCCCTCAGTGTTTGACTAACCAAGCACCGAGTAATAACGATGGGGAATGACTGTCAAGGGTTCGGGACCTGGATCAATGGCCACGGGAAGAACTAACGCAGTGACAAATTGTTAAATTTAACATCATTTATTCGCAAGGAGGCAAAGGATATAACAGTTGGAATGTTACATGCGGTAGAGTAGTTCGTATCTTGTGAAGGGCCCCTCTGAATTTTATCCTAAATTGACTCTTAAATGACTACCTTAAAATACTACAACCCGGACGTTTTGTCCACCACAGGTATGTCGTTTCAAGCCTGTGTTTCAAGACAAATACTTTATTGAGGCTACAACAAGAGTCCTCAACCTGCGTATCTGGACTGGGTGAACAATGACCATTTGGAGGGAACGTTGGCAACTGCCGCACAAAATATTCCTATCAAAAATGCACAACCAGCGCAGTGTGCTCCCTTTAATTATAATTGCAGGGAAGAGCACAGTAACCCCACCTTGGCCGGTTACACAACATTCTAATCCATTCAGAGGTAAAATGAGCAATTTTCCTTGGGATTTAGCTATTACTCGATAAATTGCGAGTGTCAATCCTCCACTCAGGAGAAGATCTCATAAAAATTCCACTACCAGACACTTGTGATACTTCAAAGTACGGGTCAAGCTCTGAACACTTAGGCCGACGACCTATCTGAACCGTCCTAATTACTTCGCTTATATTTAATTTTATCAGGTCGTTGCATATCAAATGTCGGATTTCGAGGTGGGTTCTGCGCTTCAGCACGGTTTCCACGTTTAGTAGCAAGTACCCATAACAAAGTGATAAACATTCCCAGAGATAAACCTATCATCGATCAGCTGCCTGAAAATTTGCATGTCTGCGATGATATTTAATAGCGTTTGAACCCAAGCGAAGATAGTCATGACTTGATACGAATTACGTGTGATAATGCATTACGAGTTCAGGTTGAATTACGCTGCATGCAACGCCTCTCGAAACATCAATAAGGTATTCGGTCTAGGCACCATACACGAACGTACTGTCCAATGTTGGTCACTTATCCCAATGTAGTCATCAATACGGACTTGGTTCAACCATACAGGATAACACTTCCTCAACATTACTACAAATGGCTCAATGGCGTAATCGACTCGATATCCCTCTGCAAGTTCGAACGAATGTCCGCCATTACTCCTTTGCAGGACGATGGCTTCTCTGCCAACTGGTACGATCTTGTCTTAGATTTGCGTTAATTTAATTTAACAAACGGCCGCTCTCCTCGAAAATACCCCCGGGGCCGGGGGGGGGGGGGAAGAATCAACAAGAGAACATTTAATTTTTTTATAAACAATGCCCGATTCTACGAAATAATTAACAACAATTGTTTGCTGGAGGCTGAGCATATCTTCCAAGAACATCTCTAAAGAAAGCTGGCCTCCAACAAACAAAACAAAGCATTAAAATACGATCGACTCTACAATGCCTCCAAACCGCTCATAATAGAGCAACCACGGCAACAATTACGCGCAATAAATCACTAAAACAAACGAAATAACACTCCTAAAAGATCTTCAGATTCA
Source organism: Rhysida immarginata (assembly GCA_023313115.1). Lineage (NCBI taxonomy): Eukaryota > Metazoa > Arthropoda > Chilopoda > Scolopendromorpha > Scolopendridae > Rhysida > Rhysida immarginata. The sequence continues at coordinate 14,605 of JAHWFO010020903.1, forward strand.
CAAAACACTGCACACCCAAATGTCCTTAATTTCTCACACACTCCCCATCACTAAACAAAATAACATGCCCCCCCCCCCCCCCCGGGAAAAAAAAAAAAAAACAAAAGCAAACAAAAGAACAAGGGGATAAAAAGTAATTGCGTTCTAATTGTAACGCTCACGCAGTCCCCATTCCGTTCCCCGTTCCTGTCGGCCATATGCAACACCCCAAACTGACATGGAATGTCACACAATAAAGACATCATTCAACTGCAAATGGTATGGATCTTGATATACAGGGTGATCCAAACTTATCCGGCATAATTGTTTAGGAACATTGTATGGTTCAAATGGAACAAAAATCGTCCTATAAACATTACATCTAGTTTTGATCATGTGAGATATCAATGTTTGTCTATTTTCTTGTAGAGTTGTTAAAACAAATAAATAAAACACTTGAGAGTGCAGATCACGTTTATTCTGCATACTGACAGAACATCACATTGAACTACAAGACAAAACTAAAATGATACAAGGAATAAGAAAAAAGTCTGCATATTCTTCATTTGTGAAAACAAACGGCATAATGAACTTCGACGTTGTCGCACAATATGAGCAACTGCTCAAATCAACCGCCAAGTCAGTAAAATACCTTTCACACATGTAACAAGTACGACAATTCCTCTTCCTGTTTGGCATATGCAAAATAGGAAGAGTACATTTAAGAATAAATAGGTAAATCTATGTTTTTTCTAGGAAAAGACTAAATAAAAGAAAATAGACAAATGTCGATATCTCACATATGATCAAAACTAGATGAAACTGTTCGCATGCCACTGTGGTGAAAGTGTACAGTGCATGGCAGAATGGCAATACCCAAAATCAGCGACGTGCCAAATGTAGAGGTGAACGACCCCTACGGAGATGCGTTCAAGTGAACAACTGACCTCCCATATGAACCAGGGGGCTACCAAAACGTGTATCCTCAATGACAGTTCAGCGAATGTTGCTGCATATGGGGCTCCTCAGCAGATGGCTGGTTCGTGCACAATCCTGACGGCTATTCACTGACGACAAAGACTGACATTTGCACGCCAGTACTACATCTGGACAGCAACAGAGTAGCGAAAGGTGGCTTTTTCCGATGAATCATGGTTTATGCTCCAGCGGACATAATGGACGATGGCGTGTATGGCGTTCAGCGTCAGAAAACAGACACACTGAAACACGTGCCGCAAGGGTGTAGGCTGGAGGAGGCAGCATTATAGTCTGGGGAATGTTTTCACAGAATTCCCTGGGTGCACTCATCATTGTGGACGGCACCATGGATCAATGGAAGTATGAATCTGTCCTTTCGGACCATGTCCACCCCTACATGCAGATTGTGTTTCCTCAGCACGATGGCATCTTTCAGCAGGACAATGCAACAACAATGCAACGTGCCATACAGCACGCTTGGTTCGAAGAGCACAAGGATGCGTTTACTTCCTCTGACCCCCTCCCCCCAAAGTCCCCGGATTTAAACCCCATAGAGAATCTGTGGGACCACCTCGATCAGGTTGTTCGCGCCATGGATCCTCCACCGCACAACCTACGGCAGCTCGCCACAGAACTAGAGTCGGCATGGCTTCACATCCCTGTCAATACCTTTCCAGAACCTTATTGACTCTCTTCCTGCCCGTCTCGTAGCTGTCTGCGCAGCGAAAGGTGGTTATTCTGGCTACTGACAGGTGGTCACATTAATGTGACTGGACTGTGTACTATAGTCTATCTAACCTAACTTTGAGAGAGATGTAAACAAAACAAAATAACATACCCTTTGTATGCTCCTGTGATTGGATGAATTCATGGAGCTTCTTCCCATTACACTTGACTTGACAAGGCCATCTTTCTATCTTTTAATCTCTTCTGCTCTCAAGACACAATTGGAAACTCAGTCCTACCTCTAGGGTTGATTACTTAGTTACTTTCAAAGATAAAAATATACAGGGTGTTTTTGAATTGAGTACAGATTTTTTTTGGGAGATGATAGAAAAGGTCCTTAGAAGTATTTTGTGTCATATGAACATGGGGTCCCTGCAGCTCCGTTTACTTAAAATACTGCATTGAACAACCAAATGACACCGGGACGCTGTGTGTGTTGGTAGGCCTAGATTATTTTATTTTTAACAATTAACACAAGCAATCTACTGTATGACTTTTACAGTAATTGTTCGAAATGGCCGCCATTTGCTTCATAGCACAATTCGCAACGCCTTAGGCCGCGTTCAGTTAGGACGCTGCGAGTCCTGCGACGAAATTTCTATAGGACTCGAACAATGGATAACGGAGTTAATCCTTCTTTAGAATTCGATCACCCTTTTACCATTACTTCCTTGTTTATCAATCATGTCATTTTACAATCTCAGAGAAAATAAATAAATAAATGTTAACTTAATAAATTTGTGATCATTTTAAAAACTGTGAAACCCGATCTTGAAATAAAATTGATATCGGGAGAATATGTATTGAAAATAACTCCGTTATCCATTGTTCGAGTCCTATAGAAATTTCGACTCAGGACTCGCAGCGTCCTAAGTGAACGGGGCCTTATGATGGATTGATGTACGCGTGGAAACAGTTGATTTGCACGGTCGCTGATGTCACCTGCTGCCGCGACAACACGAGCCGCCAATTCTTCTTCAGTGTCTACGGGTTCGGAGTACACCATTGATTTTATGCTTCCCCATAAAAAAAAAATCCATCGGTGTGAGATCTGGCGATCTCGGTGGCCAAGCAACTGGTCCGCCACGACCAATCCAACGACCAGGATATGTCTCATTTAGGTAAACTCTAACTGCTCTTGTGTAATGCGAAGGTGCGCCGTCCTGTTGAAACGACATCAAATGTCTGGTCGTTAGTGGAACATCTTCAAGAGGACCAGGGAGCTCCTCCTTCAGGAAACCAAGGTATGTTTGCATGATAGGAGATATGGCCCAATCAGGACATTACTTTAAAAGTTATTACAGTAGATTGCTTGTGTTAATTGTTAAAAATAAAATAATCTAGGCCTATCACTGCACACTGCGTCCCGGTGTCATTTGATTGTTCAATGCAGTATTGTAAGTAAACGGAGCTGTGGGCACCCCATGTTCATATGACAAAAAATACTTCTAAGGACCTCTTCTATCATCTCCCAAAAAATCTGTACTCAATTCAAAAACACCCTGTATATATATACAGGGGGAATACAAGTGTCTGAACCCCCCCTTTTATTTTTGAACCGAAGCAGATATGTCAATTTTGATGAATCCAATGAATAGGAAGATGTGGGTGGCCTATCCCATGGTGCACTTTTCATCATCCCAAATATGCAAATTAGGACACATTCAAAATTTATCTCAAAAACCATAAGGGATAGAGAAAAAAACCCAATTGCAAACTTGTTCAGCATAAAAAAACAACCAAAACAAAAAAAAAATCATCCAAATCGGACCTACTAATCGCCCACAATCACAGAAAAGCAAATAAAAGGCATGTTTCAGCACACAGAAGACAGAGCAATTCCAGGATGGCAAGCTACACTGTTTCGGAAATGGTCAACATGATCTTCTGCTTCGGAGAGGCAAGGAGAAACCTACATGCTGCAGTTAGGTTGTATCGAGACAGATACCTTAACGAACGCCATCCATCTCGTCAAACAATGCGTCACATTATTCAAAGATCCGAGGCTACAGGGAATGTTAATGCAGAACGAGGATGACCAAGCGCACAAGGCAATGAGGATACAACAATACTAGTTCTGGCTGCAGTTGCTGCAAATCCCTACACAAGCAGCAGAGCAATTGCTGCAGATGTTGGGTGCCATCAGAGAACTGTTCTCAACATTCTACACGCACATCTGTTTACTCATACTATATTCATGCCACCAGGAGTTACTGCCATTGGATTATGTTGCTAGGGCTGCCTTCTGCAACTGGTTACTTACCTGCCTGGATGACAATCCAAACTTCATTCATGCAAGTGTTGTGGACAGATGAAGCCCAGTTCACCAGGGATGAAGTTATCAACAGGCACAACCATCATCATTGGGCAGACGAAAACCCACGATGTCTGCGAGAAGCAACTCATCAAGTGAACTGGAATCACAATGTGTTTTGTGGATTGTACAATGACACTGTGGTTGGACCGTATCTTTACGATGGAACACTGACTGCAGAACGCTACCGGGCTGAAATTCTCAACGTGGTAGTCACAGACTTCATTGACAATTTGCCATTGGCCTCGTATCAGCGCACGTGGTTTCAGCATGATGGAGCTCCTCCACGTTACGGGTTGGCAGTTCGCGAGCGTCTTAAGTGAGATGTTTGTACAACAATTGATTGGCCGAGGAGGACCAGTTCATTGGCCACCCCGCTCCCCTGATTTTACACCATTTCACTTTTTCTTATGGGGATATCTGAAGGACAAGCTTTATGCTACGCAGCCCGCCTCACTGGAGGATCTGGTTCAACGAATCCAGGAAGCGTGCTGAGTGACACCAGCCATGCTTGCCGATCTTATGGCGTCAGTTAGGTTCCATGCCCAATTGTGTTATGGTGCCCACGGTCGTCACATCGAGCATTTTGTTGATTAACTTTTTTTTAAACTGTTTGAAGTAACTTGTTTGTGCAGTTTGAAGTAACGTGATTGTGGGTGATTGGTGGTCCAATTTGGATAATTTTTTTTTTTTTTGTTTTGTTTGTTTTTTTATGCTGAACAAGTTTGCAATTGGGTTTATTTCTCTATCCCTTACGGCTTTTGAGATAAATTTTGAATGTGTCCTAATTTGCATATTTGGGGTGATGAAAAGTGCATCATGGGATATGCCACCCACAACTTCCTATTCATTGGATTCATCAAAATTGACATATCTTCTTCGGTTAAAAAAATAAAAGGGAGGTTCAGAATAATTTTAGGAAGAAAAATATTTATTATAAAAATCATGCAAGAATGAAGTTTAGTACTGAAACATATACTCACACATTAACAGGAGGTATCGCGATATGAAGCTTTCCTGCTTAACCCACTCCTCAGAGCCCACTCCCACACCGTGTGCAGTTAATGATGTGTTTTGGGGCAGAATTTCAAAATGGAAGAGTAGAACATAGCTATTCTGTTATTATACAGGGTTACATAAATGTATATTCCAACTTTGCAGGGCTATTAAAAGAAAACGAAAAAAAAAGTACAACCTTGTTTTTCATCGAAAATCAAACATAACAGTTGAAAGTTTAAATTCAACACAGTTATAAGTGTTCAATGTGAGCTCTTCCAGAAACACAAATAATATAAATGAATATACCAACTTTGGATATGCTATAGATTTTGTTGCCACAGTTAGAAGAAGAATCTGGCGATTTCAACCTATTGGTACTTAGCTGTTCGTGGGTTTTTAAATACAAATTGCTGCACCGGTGGATTGGTCACCAAGCACCCCAGGACCTTGCTCTTCATCAATGGCCTCCTCGCAGCCCTCATATCACTCTGTGCGATTTATTTTTATAACTCGCATGGAGTTATGTCTTATACCTGTGTTGAATTTAAACTTTTCCAACTGTTTTTTTTTTGGTTTCCGATGAACAACAAGGTTGTTTTGTTTTCTTTTAATAGCCCTGCAAAGTCGGGATATTCATTCTCTCCACCTTCTGAACATAAAAAAAAGAAAACTGTATTTGGAGATGCATGTGGTGGTCACCACTTAATATGGCCGCCTCAGGACCATGTTTAAGTGGCCACAATAACCGGTGACTGTTTTAAACGAGCTTAACCAAAAATACTTTTATTTTTAACCAACAAGTCGAGCATATGTTTGTACTTATGTATTGACAAGTTTGTTTGCTAAAAAATAATTTATACACGTACAGTACATAAAATTATTTGTCAAAATAGTTTAGTTAAAATATTGTGTAATGTCTGTTTGACAAGTTTGTCTTCTTAAAAAATCAATAACATTAATTTGAACTTTTAAATAATCATCCATTTTATCATAGCCACTCATTTGAAGAGCCGTTTGGATGGTGTGCAGGCTTGCTCGAACTTCTGCATTCGTTGGTTTAATTAATTCCTCGTCATCATCGCTGTTAGTGATTTCAACTTCTTGGATCTAAGTTTACATGTACGAGGGG
>JAHWFO010020903.1:21129-31138 GCA_023313115.1 Rhysida immarginata
GTTAACAAATAAAAAAGTTACAGCCATGGAGATCTTATTTATCAATCGCCCCTCGTACTTTTGAATCTTGGAGATGTCGGCCAGAGCATCCTCATCTGTTTCCGTGGCGGTTGGTTCTTTTGCAGTTGGAACATCTTAAGTCAATCGTAACCCAAATATTGAAGATATCGTCGCTTAATGCCATAGGTGGAGAAAGTGAACAAAGAATACAGTATAATCCATGCAGTACAATTAGCAAATTAAGGCAAAATTCAAAGCCTCACCTTGGTTTTCACACACCTCTTCATTTTTGAACCTAAAACTAGTCTTTTTTCCAGCAGGTATTGCTGGTTGTTGGTGACATTTTTGACCAAGCAACAAAAAGCATGTGCATAGCATCAAGCAGATTTACTTATTTTAACAACTTCATTTGCTAAGAGTTGGCCATTGCTGTCCTCGAGCATTTATATGATCCTATGGCGCATCTCGTGCCTAAAGTAGGCCTTCATTGTCCTGATGATGCCCATATCACATGCATAATTTTGGGCAGCAGTGCCCATTGACTTAGACAGAAAGGAAAAGTGGATATTATAAGCGAAGTGTTCATTTATCCGGAGTGACATGAGATGAAAAAGTAGAATTTGTGAACTACCCTGAAAAAAGGTGGTCATATTAAGCGGATTGTGGCCAGTTAAAGTGAACATTTGTTAAATAGGAAACTGTTAGAAAATTCCGGCCTCGAGCTGGAGTAGCCATAAAAATCGGGTGGCCATATTAAAGGTGACCACTGTTGTGTGAATAGCATACTGTCCACAGGAAGGAAAAAATATTGTATTGAAGAACTTGTAGGGAAGCAGCATATCGCGATATCTCTTTATTGAAAGTAATTATAAAAATCATGACAGATTATTTCATGGAAAACATAAAAGTGTATTTAATAATTATCAAACAAGATATATATTGAATTATCATATTTTTTCGAATATTGGCCGCATTCACTTTAGGAAGCAGCCCGCTAATTTGACGTTCGAAATAAAATAACTATTTAAAGGGCAACTGACACCAAAAATCACCTATCAATTTTATTATTTTATAACATAAAGGACTTCGACTTTTAAATTTTTATAACTTAGGTGGTTTTTTTAAATATAATTTTTCAAACATCAATTTTCAAAACTCATTTAGTTTTGAGCTTCGCCTCAATTCACTGCTAGGCGTGACGTCACACTGGAGAATCGTCTTGGCTATCTAACATACAACCTCTGACAATTAAGTTCGGTGAATGAGTTCACACAACAAAATGCAAAACAGATAGAGCCACATTTACTTTATTGTCCTTCGAAATAATACACTTTTGGGATCGGGTGTATAAGTCCTGGAAGCTCCTTAGGGATGGCTTTAAGTTCACGTGTCACATTTGCTTGAATGTCTGGAATGTCCGCAAATCTGTGTCCCTTTAAGGCCCGTTTCAGGCGTGGGAACAAGAAAAAGTCTGCCGGTGCCAAGTCTGGTGAATAAGGTGGATGAGGTATGGATATGACCCCGTTGTTGGCCAGACAGTGTTCCTCTTTGATAAATTATCCACAGTTACGTGCGTACGCTACACCTTCAACTGAAGAAACGAGCATCTGCTAAACCATTGCACGCACAAACGTGACCTGTCTGAACTTGCTTAAACAATGACTGAGCTTGTATTCACATGCATTGTTACGCGCGTAAAGCTCGTACAGATTAGGGTGTGACGTCATTCACCGAACTTCATTGTCAGAGGTTGTAGAATAACTCATCATTTTTCTTTTTCGATCATTTTCTATCCTTAATTTTGGAAAATCCAAATAAAACAATGAGATCCACTTACATTGAAATGTTCCTTGTTGCACTAACGTTATTCGGGTTCAAATTTGCAACAAACTTGAATTTTAGTTTATTTTTCATTATTTGATTAATATATGTTTCTGTTTCAAATGTTCAAGTAAAAGTTACAAGATTTAAAAAGTGAGCAATGTTTCTCATTTTTTACTTTTGTTTATATTTTATATCTTTCCCAAAGTGTGACAATTATATATAAGGGGCACATATATATCGTTAAATCAATTCATATTTACATATTTAATCAATTGTCGATTGGTTTGTTAACATGCCTTGTTATTGATTAACAATTAGACTCGTCAGTTTATATATTAATAATGTGTTTATACAACCTGTGACAATAAAGTTCGGTGAATGACGTCAAATTGCTAACGGTCATAAGAGTGCACCATCGTCGTATCCTGCCCCAGACAGGTCGAGACATGTTTAAAACAATCGGACTGACCACGCGAAATCAATTAGAAAACCAGAATGCTCTCACCAGTCTGCAGAGCTTTCGTATGAAGGTCCTTCTCAACTTAGCAGAAAACGTCGGACAAGCGTTCCATACGCACAATTTCTCGCATCGGCCAACAAAAGACATCATGGATTGCAACAACGTCTATCCATCTGAAAGTTTTGCGTCCACAACAACGTTGATCTGGCTTATTGTCTCCGTTTATTTACCCGGCATAATTTTCCGATTATGTAGCGATGTTGCCGCATTGAGGGGGAGGTCGAACGATCGCTATCACGTCGTCAGCTTCACTGCAACACACGCTCGAAAAAAAAAAAAAGAGACGCGCTCCCAACAAAGGGAAAACAGCCGCAACTCATTAAAAAGTAATTAACCAAAACGTTTTGAGCGATTGTTACCCGGTAATCATCGCCGTAATCGGACAACAATCAACTTTTACAACGAAAGATCGATTTATAAAAAACATTATTACAGCAAACATTTTGTAAATCAAACAACACAGTATTCACCCTACAAATCGTCAAACGATCACGAACACAACACCCACACATTTCAAACCCACCACATTCACAAACAGTGTGAGCACAAAATTCATTCTACACAATTACAACTACCCAACAAACAAACTTTGCAAAAATAGTTTCAAAACAAACAAATTTTATATAATTTTTCTAAAACCATAAACAAAACACACTGACACCAGTCACACTAGAAATAATAAAATATACATAATAACCAGGGCTGGACAAATTCCAAAAATCTGAATAGACAGTTGGCTACCACTTCAATTTTCATGGTAGCAACCCAAAATAAACAGAATCGAAACAGAAACATAATGCATGGCCGGGAAATTCCAACCATGCTATAGTTCGGTTTTGGATTGGATAGAACATTTCAGTAACAATTTAAAATTACCAAAAGACTGGCAGTGTATATTATTAATTATTGTGATTAGGTTGTTTATATAATTATTATTTCACTGATTAACATATTTCCTGAATTAAATGTTAATTTTTTTTTTTTTTATAAAAAACAATGTAGTGTCATCAGATGAATTTTCAAACGAAGTATTAAAAAAAATAAAGGTCGAATCTAAAAACTTAATTAATTGAATAAAAAATAATAAAAAAATAAGAGGTAAAAAATGCACATGGGATTCAAATCAGTGCCTATAATACATGAGCTATGCGGCCAATTAAAATGCCTTCCACTGATAAGAATAACGAACTAGACATGTGCATGTGAAGTGCACCCTGACATTTTGACACAGTTTGTTCTTCAGCAAAAACTATTGATAAAAAAATTACTGCTTGAATCGGCGAGGGGAAAACTGAGCCTCTCCTTGTAAATATTATAACATGTAATGTGGAGTCTTATGCAATTCATTTTTTTAAATTTATCAAATATTTTTGAGGTCTTGGATCTTTTTTTTTATGCCTAATGCACTTTGCACATGCTACAAGCCAAGGCTGACTATACATAACAAATATTTCATCAACGAGGAACGAAATTCCAGCATAGCAATATGTGCCGACAGAGTAATCACGAAAACTAAATACGTAAATTACAAACAGGAAGGAAGGCCTTACCTGCCTTCGTATATACAGTAATGTAATTAAGCCTTTCAAACAGCTGCCGCATTGGCCAACTGTTTGAAAGTTGTAGCCAAAATGGAATTTCTGGTAACAATTGGCTACCAAAATATAGAATTTGTTGAGCTCTGTATAATATACAGTGTGCCATCTAGGCTGAAACAGAAGGAAGCGGCACCCTTCTCTGTTTCGTTGGATTTATTTATATTAACCATTATAATGTGCACTTATGTCTCAGACTTGCCCTATTTTCTGATCAAATGTACCCTAATTATTCACTTCCTTGCCTTGCCATTTTGCTAGATGCAATCCTGATAGTAGTACATGGAAACGAAAAATAAATGAAGATGAGAAGGAAACTCAGGATGAAATATCAACCTCCAATGATGATCAGAATAACGGCAAGACCTGCAAAGACAAATTTCAGCCCAAATGGCTAATTCAGTATAAATGGTTAAAGTTTTGTGACTTGCCATTTTTGTAAAGACTTTTAATAGCACTTGCTACAAAATGTCTGCATCGACAAAACATGGTGCTAGTGCTATACATATGCGACAAGAAAAACAAGATTTGGAAATGGAAAACAACAGAAAATACATGGAATAAAAAAAGCAGATTCAAAAATTATGGGATTAATGAAGACAGCGTACTTTATTTCTCGATATGTAGATGATGTACTTGCTGAATAAGCATATTCTATCACTAATATACATCCCAATTTCCAAAATTTTGTGAAAACTTTTATGTGAACCTTTCAGACATTACCAGTAATGTCTAAAATTATACAGACAGCTCTTGTTTACCTGTAAGGTAAGGCGTGCACTAAAGTGGTGTGGTTAAAAAGTGATGCGTGGTGGCAACATTGTGTGAGAGTGGAGTGATGGCTAAGTGGTGTCAAAGTGGTTTAACGTGCACTGAAGTGGCAAGTATCATATCGTGCCACCGACTTGCCACTTAGTATGTCGTTCTCAGAAGATGAAGATGCTTTATTTGTGCAACTTGTTTATCTTAATACGCAAAATCAACGCAGGACCGTGGATTCACCCTCTTTGGGAAAAAAATAAAAAAATATGGAATATACAACGTATATAGACATGATTTAAATTTTAACGGCGATAAATTCAAATTTTTTTATCAAATGAAGAAAGCAATATTTCAGCAATTACTTGAAATACTACATCCTGTACTTCAAAAGAAAGACACAAATTTCTCATAACAACACTGTAGTTTTGCACTCTGCCTACTCAAATGTGTGCTAGCAAGTGGCAGCGAAATGGCATGCCACTCGAAAATTAAACATGTCTGAGACTAGTGGCACCAGACTGGCACCATGCCATTTCCACTTCACTTCACCACCGCCATTCCACGGCCCCTATAATGCCGTCCTGATAGGACCATAGTAGTTGAAAGGAATGTTAATATCAATCTAAACCAAACCAAAACTTTATTTACAAACATATGAGGGGAGGCTTTCCTCCATGAAAAATTTGAATTTCAAGCCCTGTTTACTGTAATCTTACAGTATATCTTGGGGTGATCATTATTATCATTACAATTTTTCTATATTACTTATTACAACAGGTGATCTATATTATCTCGCGATTGCTGGAGATCCTCCATAGGGCTGCTGCCCCCGCGACCCTAACGGATAAGCGGGTTTGAAAAGTAAGTAAGTAAGTAAGTACTCATTACAAGAGTAAGCTAGTTCATTGATTTGACTTAACAAGGAAACCATCTAAACTTGTATCTCAGTTTCAAATCAAATTAAAGTATTTTATTCACTTAAAGCTACTGATTGCCCTTAGCAAATAAGAAATCTCACTATTGCATTTTTTTAAATGCGCCTCCTATCTAAGTTGTTCAAATGAAACTTAGATGGAGTTGCCATGCTTCCTTACTGTACTACCGTATATTCCTTATTGTTTTATTTATATCTTCTGTTTAAGAAATATCCGTTTATTCTTAGCATAAAGAAATCGTTACTTTTCATTAACTTGCATTTGGAATAGTTATTTTTCAAAAATCATGTTTCTCTTTCATTTCATGTGTGTGTGTACGGGGTTGTGCATAACCTTTTGCTAGGGGGCTGCGACTTAAACCGCAGCGTTGTAGCACACTCTTATGACGCTTCGGCAGAGAGTAGTTCATTGTGCGTCTATTGGTATCAAACAAATATGGCTGGTTTAATAAATGACAGTGAAGAGCAGCGTTTCATGGATAGAGTTGCACGATAAGGCACCTTGCTTTAAGGCTAATGCAACACAGCAAATCCTAAGAGAAAGTACTATCGATTTCTTCTCATCAAACGAATGGCCCGGTGCATCCCCTGACCTAAACGTTGCTGAACATTTTGGAGCCGTGTTAAAAGACGCAGTGGAATCTTTAATGATTCAAGAACGTGGTGAAAATCGGTATTCTCGAGACCTTCTAATGGGACACCTGAAATCTGTGCTGAAGGACACGGAGTACGATACTGCTCTGTTTGAGACACTCCTCCGCTCCTACCCGAAACGGATGCGTGCTGTCCGAGAAGCAGGTGGTGGCCACACTAAATATTGATGTGATAAAAGCAGAAATAAACGTACTTTTTGATTATCAACCGCAGAACATTCCACTTAGTTTTGTTTATTTTCCAGACCCCTAGCAAAAGGTTATGCACAACCCTGTATGTGTGAGGGTGTGTGTACGCACACGCATGCTCATGCATGTGTTTAAAAATGTTTATGTAACTGTTCTTTTTTGTTGCTATTTCAGTGAATTGCCTGATGCAGTGTTTCTTCAAGAAGTTGTTCCAGAAACATTTTCCTATATTGAAAAGTATTTACCTGCTTATGATTGCATTCCTGGAAATGATATATCCTATTTTACGACAATCCTCTTACGTAAAAATACTTTTACAGTGGAAACTAAAGAGATCATTGAGTTTCCAACCTCAGTAATGGGTAGGAATATGCTAATAGCTAAGGTAGGAATAAAGAGTGAAAATTGTTTTCCAATATTTGAAAATAGCATAAAAAAAGTACAAAGTTAAAGGAATAAACATAAAGTTAACCTCAAGTTAGCATTATGAAAATGGAATTGTTTGTTTTAGGCCAGTAGTTCTTAACCATTGTTCTGTGGAACATGGCTGTTCCCTAAGCATGTTGCATGTATTCCAGAAAATCTTTATTTACACTTCACTTCTTCAGTTTAATGTTTTAATGTTAATTTATGTCTGGTCTTCGTAAATTTTTTAAAATGTTCCATGACTACGAAAAGGTTAAGAATCACTGTTCTAGACTATTGCTTATCAATCTTTTTCCGATCATGGTCTCTGTTCTGTGGCCTTACTGTCATTGTTGATATTGGAGGAAATAATTATCACTTCTCAGGCAAAAGTTCAATCTACTCAAGAATTCTGCTGGTACCTGGCTTAAATGCCATTGATGAAATTATTCCTAGAAAATAGTAATAAGCATCTGTATGCTAGCTAAGGTCCCTTTCACACGAGGCCACCATGGTGGCGCAGCCGGGTCATTACACTGCTGACAGTTGAACCTTTCACACGTGGTGGTGAGGGCGCCAGTGGACGCACGGCCAGAAGAGGGGATGTGCTCCATACGCGATTCTTCGAGCCACCAAACTGGTGGCGCGGCCGCGTTGTTACACTGCTCACAGTAGAGCCTTACACACAACGTCGTGCCACCACCACTGTTGGGGAGCTGAGGAAGAGGGTTTCCATAGTAACAAATCGTTTGGTGCAACGTGTACAAAGTGGGACTATTTTCTATACCACCCCTCGCAAACACCTGTGCAGCCAGTTCGCCAGCTGGGTGTTTGCTTATTTCCGTGAATAAAGGGTGACTCATTTCTGGTGGCCGCGTTGGTGGCAGGAGAATCTGAGCACGCCACCGAGGAACACGCCACCAAAAAGGGTGGTGGCGCGGCCGTGGTGGCGTCGTGTGAAAGGGGCCTTATGCTGCACTTTGGTTCCTTTTGTGGCTCCCTAGTCTTTTGTGCTGTGGGTCCCTGGGAATATCCTGATGCTCCAGGATGTCCTATTGAGAAGCACTGCTCTAGGCTATTTTTACAGAGTATAACAAAATTCAGTTCTTGATCTTGTGTAAGTTTTCATTATTCTGATTTTTTAAAACATGAATCATATTTACCTGATTAAAAAGACTGTTTTTTTTTCCAAATTTAGAGAGCAAAAAGGTAGTTGTCTTTGAATCTGATCTTTATCCCGAGAAGCGATTTGGGTAGTTCACTACATAAGCCCGTTATTGCTTGCTATCTTTGTAGGGGATACCGACATTTCGTTACAAGACAATTCGTGACGGAGACTGGTTGTTCCGAAGAATTTGTGAAGCTCACAGTTTTAAATTAAAAGAATATATCACAAATTTAATCATAAATTTATACAGTAAAACCTTGCATATTTAACAAAAAACACGTATGTGTAACTCGTTTTAATCTACCATTAGCATGTTTAACAAACGTCGCTCACTATTAAAAAAAAAAAAAAATTCTAAAATTATGCTTTTTTTTTGTGTTGAAACAATGAAAATATTATTTATCCAACTTGAAGTGCAGTCAAAAAAGTTAGAATCTTACAATTTCCCAATTCAATTAAATTTATCATTTGAGTCTCAAATTAAATGAGGAATTATTCATTTATTGTAAAGAAAGAGAAGCGAAAATTATGCTCTCTCGATTTCAGCAAAAATAAAGAAATGATTTTGGAATTTAACTTTTTTCAATGTAGAGCTCGCAAATTTTTTTGAATGGGCAATCTGTCATGACGCATCCCAGAAGGAATCATTGATGTAAGAGAATCTGTCGCTCATTTACGCACTTATAATCCGAATGCTATTAACTCTACAATTTAAAAAAATCAATTGTTAGCGTTATCTATGCTTTACTTAAGTGGATCTGTAGAAAAAGGTGCTGAAGTGATACTGGAATGAGGCACCTAAACATAACCAAAATAAATTGTTAGACGTCCACTGTGGCTGACTGTGGTTACTTACTGATCGTCTGACAAGAATTGTACACGGCAGCAGACAAAAGACAGTGGTACAAATCATATTTACATTCAATTTAAGAGGTACTAACCGCATTTACTAGTATACAAGGTGTCCGGAAATAAATGGTAAATATTCATACACGTGAGAGAACATGTATAAAGAAGCATTTTTATTCCTATGAACATGGTGTCGCAAGCCAACCCCCACAGAGATACAGGGGGATTAAAGTATGTTGCGCTGCCAGATTGTTGGCGTGCCGTGAGTGACTAGGCAATGTGGTGCAGCCCACATCTGTTCAAGAGATGTCAATGTATGCTCGAATGGCTGCCCCTGTCAGGTCACTCCACAAACCATTAATACCTTAAATGTCACTGGAGGTCGTGGCACACGTATTGATTTGCATACATTTACACAATCTGGACCATTTCACAAATAAGCTTACTACCTGAACCCTCACAAATGGGATCGTTGATGCAGTTATTAAGAGCCCGTGAGTACTAAAGGTTGCTGTGGCAGGTGAAACAATCTGCGAACAACCGAATGTACTACGTCATGCATGGAAGTCGTTACTACGGTGCTGTATCCTGTGCGTGGAAACACATGGCCGGACCTTTGAACACCTGCTGTGAGTCTTGATACGCAATGGACATTTGTATGGCGTCTGTTTTGTTCACATTTGTTTTTAACCACAGCTTGGATGTACGCCTTGATGTGTATTGCCCATAGTCTACGTCAAGATGTTACCTTAAGAGCCTACAGCGTTTGTAGGGTGTCTTATTTGTTTATTTCTACGTAGTTTAATGTTATGTGATGTGACTTTATTTTATTCCATTACATCAACACCTTCAAACAGGTCTGTAGGCTCCAATGTGGGCTGCACCACTTTGCCTAGGTGCTCGCGGGATGCCAACAATCAGGCAGCGCAACATACATTAATCCCCCTGTATCTCTGTGGGGGTTGGCTTGCGACACCATGTTCATAGGAATAAAAATGCTTCTTTATACATGTTCTCTCACGTATATGAATATTTACCATTTATTTCCGAACACCCTGTATACAGGGTCTTTATAATTATAGTTACATTTTGACATGCCCATAAAAAAAA